>ML996178.1:0-145005 GCA_010093805.1 Polyplosphaeria fusca
GAACTGCAAGCAGACATTCAAAGACGGATTGAACTGCAAGCGGATTCAAAGGACTGAGCTGCAAGCAGATATTCAAAGAAATGATTGAACTGCAAACAGACAGGATTGAACTGCAAGCAGACAGGATTGAACTGCAAGCAGACATTCAAAGACAGGATTGAACTGCAAACAGATATTCAAAGACAACACTATCTAGAACACTTAGTATATTAGAGGGACATGGAACCAGAATGATCTGGCAGTGATCAGTCTTCAGGATTATTGAATGAAGAGTACTCAGCCTGTCAGCTGATATTACATCAAGCACTCTTTTTCACACTCACCCCATGTGAAGAGAACGCCATCGTAAACTTATTGTTGCAAATGGCTGAATTCGGACAACCTGTGAGGATAAAGCATATACCTTCTCTAGCCTTCATCGTCGCTCGCCAGCGATCTACAAACAAACCAGTCAAGCCTCCAGGCAGGAACTGGGCTCGGGCTTTCGAGAAACACCATCCGGAACTCAAAGCAAGAAAAAGTACGGCGCTAGACTGGGATTGCTACAATATCTATGATAAGGTCGTAAACTGGTTTGATGTGATTGGAAAAGTGCTGCAGGATCAGACTATCCTACCAGAAAATGTGTATAACATGGACAAGACAGGCGTGATGTTAAGTATGCTCGGCAGTGTCAAGGTCCTTGTTGGTAAGGATGACCTGCGAAGTTACCGAGGCGCACGTGTGAAGCGCACAGTAGTAACCGCGATCGAATGTATCAGCGCCGATGGTAGGTACCTGGACCCAATGATAATCTGGCCAGCTTCCACTCACCGAGCTAACTGGACCACGTATCCTACTCCTGGATGGCATTATGCATACTCTGAATCTGGATATACTGACTCTAAAATCAGCTTAGAGTGGCTTAAGCGTGTATTCAATCCTCAAACTAAAGAACAAGCTAACGGAAAACTACGGATCTTGATATGTGACGGCTTTGGGACGCACGAAACCCTTGAGATCCTGGAGTTTTGTTTTGAGAACAACATTTTACTATGCCGTCTTCCCTCTCACACATCCCACAAGCTACAGCCTTGTGATATTGCTGTGTTTGCCCCACTGAAAGCAGCCTATTGTGAACAAGTCGAGCAACTGGAGCGAGGAGGTATAGGGACAATTGGCAAGCAACATTTCACCTATCTATACAGCCCTGCAAGGGAGAGGGCTTTTACTAAGAGAAACATCCTTGCAGGATGGAAAGCAAGCGGTTTGTATCCTTTCAATCCTGACAAAATACTCACAGATACCACAAAGCCGGCTGTTGAAATGACGGCTGCTAAACCAACCACTCCTGCTCTCAGAACCTGTGAAATTAATCCTTCTCCGCAAGGCGAAGTGGTCCGGACGCCAGTGACACCAGGGGCACTTATATTGTTGCATAATCTGATTAAAGAGGATGCTTGTGCGGAAGATGAGATAAGCAAACAATGCCTACAGAGGCACATACAGAAATTTGCCAATGCTGCCCAAACATGCTTTGCCGAGCGTGCTCTTCAGCAGCAACAAATCCATTTTCTGAGGAAAGTAAACAATGAAGCCAAAGTTTGCCAATCTACTAGATCACTAGTAATAGGGACGGCAAAGGTCATGAGCTATGAGGATCTTGAGGAGGCACGGAAGAAGCGTGCTGAAAAGGATGCTGCTAAAGCGAAGAGTAAAGGAAAACGTGATCGAAAGCGCAAGAGTGCTGCATCAGAGATAGATGTGATAGGTCCGAAGGCTAAAGTAGCACAGATAAGTGAAGAGCTAGAGCCAGTGAGAGCTCCAGTGCAGTCCGCACAGGCTGCCCCAGTAGCACAAATGTATTAAGATTATCACAGCCTTCTTCTGTCACGGCTAGTGTGTCGGTTAGGGAAGGAAGATTGCGATTGCACCACAATCAGCTGATAGTCACCAGGAACATGTGTTGGAAATGATGGAATTGATTGATTGTGTAACTATGGAGGTTGACGAGTATATATACACTGAGTAGTCAAGACAGCCGTAGGCTCCAGCAGCAGGCAGTAGCAGGCAGCACTGCAGCAGCAGGCTACAGTAGGCTGCAGTGAGTCAGTGACGCTAACAGTACCCGTTTCGTGAGTAATCCAACAACATGTGATGGATAGCGTGATGATCACACGGAGAAGTAGAATATAAAAGCCCACTCGGACTGAACACGAGAGGGAACATAGCAATCCACACTCTTTTAACCGCTGTGTATTGAGTGTCCTCAAACCCCAACATCTTCTAACGTTACATTTTGTGTTGTAATAATTGTTCTCCCGTGATTCTTCATCCTCTTTTAATAGTAGTTTCTTAAAAAGACAGCAACAGTCATCTCTAAAGCAAATAGCGGCTATTTTCAATATACCATTATGAAAGGGTGTCGACACTAATTGCTTATTCACCTGTTATTGATTGCACAAAAATGGCGAGCTCAGCAGCCACAAAGTCAGCAGCACAGCCATTCTTAAAGTCGTATAGTGTTTAGAGAGATACAGTGTCTAGAATAATACTGGCTTAGTACTGTACTGTAGAACTGTGCTAATCTATATTAGACTGAAGCGCCAAGGCCCATACCGCCGATAAAACTCCTCTTTACTCGGTCATGCTCGGAATACTCATTTCTGAGGAATTGTTATCTCCAAATCTTGCAATGATATTCTTCCTTAATAGAAGTTCCCTACTACGACCTTGGAATTTATAGAATGGTTAAGAGTGGTAATTTGGCAGGGGAGATTTGCTGAAGCGACTCCTGATGATGTCAACAAAATGATCAACAGCATGGTTAAAACTGCAGTAATTTTCTCTTACAAGCCAAATACTAGAGTAGAAGTAGCTCGACTATAATTGTTTTACGACTATAGCTTAATAAATTTGCAATTGAAAAATTTAATGTGGTTAAACGGTAGTCCTGTCCGGTTACACAGTGTGTCCAGTGACATAGGGAGGGATGTTACTTTGTTTTATCCTTTTGCAGCGTACCACACATTGCTTCCTTCTTTCAAACGCAGTAACATCCATCCACAAGTAACGGAACAACCGCCGTAGCAGATCAATATCAACCTTTTCAGCACTTCAGACATTGCAACACGACTATATGGAGCCATACATATTGTTTACTTATAGATTAGCTAATACTATATACCTATTGTTGGATTCAAATTAGAAAATTACATCAGCCCTTTGCTGTTCTCCTCTGCTTAAGCACGGAATCAAGTAGGTCTTGGGGCTTCAGAGGTATAAGACGAAAGTTTGATTGGTTAAGTCACTATCTCTGGGAGTTAGTGAACCGAGAGTTTCACTGTACAGATGGGATGTAGGCATGTAGCTTAGCATGTGACTAGGCGTGGGCATGTCATTTGTATCAAAGGAAGTGCGCTATACTCAATCTGATTCTGAAACAACCACGTGCCTTTGTTTTATTTGCAATGCAGTTCGTTGCAATGCCTGGTGCTGGGTGGTGGCTTTCACACAGGAAACCAACCCACCTTGCGGTTTTGGCAAAGAAACACGAAAGAACGAAGGCGGAAAGTCAGAGGAAATGCAGATAAACAAAGAGATAAAGCTAGCCAGATAGGAGAAGAATTTAGTAAAAATATCAAAGCTAGGAATAGGATTAAAGTTAATTAACGATATAAGGACGGTACTGAGATTTGGCAGGAATACAAGTTTATGGCCGGTGCTACCTATCTAACCATTTTAGGTAACGCGGTCACGGTCCCGCACCCGCACCTTCCGCGTCAGCAGTAAATGGTTGTCAGATAATCATCACCACTCATCCTATGCCCTCTTTGAAATGTTTGCTTCAATATGGTCTAAGCTTGGCTGGCCGGAAGAGCCGACGATTGATCCTCCAACCGTTACCATCACTGGCATTAGGATACCGGCCAACGGCTCTCCTGCCCATCTCCTTTCGCTTACCACGATAAGCATGATAAGCACAACTAGAGCAACGGACGACTTCCTTCTCCACATTCCCGACCTACGCGAATATTGGCCATCAGAAGATGGATGGAGGCGCCGCAACATCCACAGACTCGATCTCTACCAAGAGAGATCTTCCCAACAAGTGCGCTATCTCTAACAACAAATCGAGCTCTGGAAGAGTTATGATTTGCAGCGGTCATTTGGTTTCCGGAATTGCGAGCAACCGCTTCGTCTCAGGCAACGACTTTATCTTCCGCAAGAGCATTGTTCCCTCCAAGAACCGCATCTATTGTGTGTTGGAACCTACTACGTCTTCTATTCCTTTGACGTCGATGGACTATCCCAAAATTTCCATGTTCCTCCCTGGATCAGTGGCGATCATGGCCATGGGTATTATGGTGACTGTATCGGCGCTGGTCAGCTAAGGATCCGAATCTGGTGGGATCTCACTCAGAGGCATATGGGAGTGCGTGTTGGAGAAAGGGTCACCTCAAATCGATAGCTGCCAATAGGCCTGGTACAAAGAGAATACAAAAAACTACTGAGCTACCTTTCCGACACGGCTCCTTATAACTGATTGCCAAGAGTTGAGGCTGGCTGACTTGTCAATACTCGTGTTCCCACCGACATCGGTCCGACTGTGCCTTGACCCAGGACTCTGCACGGTGACTCCGTATCAGCTCCGATTCGGAACACTGCCCCAGGTTCTGCAGTGGCTGAGCTGTGGCGCTTCTGTGAGGCTCAATTCTCCATGAAGCGATACAGTGACGTCTTTATGGTGAAAGTAGACTCGCAGGGAAAGGATGATTGGGCCACCTATGAAGACATGGCTCCGGACTTTCTACATTTACTGGACAAGACTGCACTGTAGGACTGGAGAAGAAAATGTAAGGCCCTCACTTTCGCATGGTAATACCTGTCGTGCCTGCCGTCATGCGCTCTTTTGGGGTGGCGCTACCTGGCTTATGCCTTTTGATGATCGTTTCTGCAATTTTATGATGCTCACTATTGATGCTACCGCTCCCGGTATGTCCTGTGGTGTCCGCATGCCTGTCACTCTGTACCAACTTGATATAGAAATCTTGAAGTTTCCTTCGAATTTATGCCGCTTTATTTTGAATTACTTCAAATCTTTGACTATAATACAATGGATCTTCTCAGACGAACTTTTTGGTTAAGTTATACTAAATATGCATTGATGATTTCTTAACCATGTAACCCTTTGTAGGATGGGGTTAGTAATGTTTGACTTTCTTACTTTAGTTATACTCCTTTCTTAATACATGTGCTCATTGATGACCTGGAGGCTAGGCGATAGAGCGGAGCCTGGGATGGAAGCTGTGCTAGAGTGGGTGCTGGTCTCTAGGCAGGGCTGGGAACTGCATCCTATTCCCCAAACTGACACTAGCATAGAATTGTTATGATACAAAGTACATCTCATTAGGCCTAATGCGATTGATCCTATCTACTGTAATAAAATGCGATATGGGACTATAGCGAGCATGTCTAGAACAAACATAACTTACGTGGTAACTGTAATGAAGTTGAGTATCTTAAAGATCATATTGGTCCTTTTCCTTTCCTCATGCCACCTAAAATGACTTTCTATGTTATGGTGGAAACTATACCCATCCCTGTCCATAAACTATGGCTTAAGCCTTACTCTAAGTCATTTTCCTACCACACCTGCTACAACTATTTATCAGCCCATGTTGGCGTCGTCAAATTCGTTAACGTCATCATCCATCCGAGAAGTGGTCTTTTTGGATGTACGTGTGGAGCGCAACTTTGAACGCCGAGGCAATGAGTGAGCCGATGTTGTTGGTTTAGACGTTTGGAGGGTTTGTGTTTGTTTGGGGAGCGCCCCTACTCTATCGTCGACGGAAGTTCTGCGTATTCGTTGTGTTTGTTTGGCGTGGGGGTGTCTCCGCTGGAGGTGGGCCGGCGGCAATTTGCTGGTTGGGATCATGTCCTGCACCGATACGAGTCCTCTTTGATGGAGGCGATGACAATTCCCCAATGGAACCATAATCTGTATCAGAACCGCGTTCCAAGATTCCACGTTTTGCGTTGCTCTTGTTCGTTGATGTCTGTCTAGCAAGTGTGTATGTTTTATTGTCATGGAGACTTGCTGACTGTTGGTCATTCTGTCGGGCCTTGTGTCCTGGCACTTCTGAGCGTGTTCCGCTACCAGTTAACTGCATGACTTGCATTGCTGGGCGGTTTGAGACGACATTCGAAGATGTGTTGGCGATAGTGCCGGCAAATGTTGCCATTTGGCGTTTGGAGGCGACATCCGATGACGTACTGGCGATAGTGCCGGTAGATGGTGCCATTTGACGTTTTGTAGGCGCCACGGACGCTGTTGGTTTATCAAGAGCGGTTGACTGCACTGCTGGATGTTTCGACTGAATCGGAATCGAACCGATCACCTACAGGATGTAGCATCTTACTGCAGCCTGCCGCTCTACCAACGAGTTACCAGTCCCTGACTGTTTCATACTGAAAGTTCTGCTCTTGGAAATATGAAATACTAACGTAGCTGAACCGAGAAGTCGTGATAATATTTCCCGCCAAAAACCTTTACAAGCAGCGTTTGCAGAGTACCAATGCGGCTGAGTCGATGTTCGCTTCACAAAGTGAGTTATCTCCACTCAAACGCATCCGACGACCATCACCCCTCCGCCCTTCGCCCATGATACATGCCCCCCTCTCGCCCGTCAACCATCATACACCCCCCCTCCCGCTCCCTCCCCTCCCAACCCTCCAAATCCCGCCTCAAACAACCCCTCACCCCCTTGCAAATCCCTCAACCCCATTAAATTCAAAAACTCCCTGTCCTCCTCCCAATTCATCTCCTCGAACCAACTACTCGGCAAGAACGGCAGACCCGCGCCATCGAAACCCGCACGACTCGCCTGCGCTCCCCACACGGGCGTCGCCGTGCCTCTCGTCGGAGCCTGCGATGACGCCGTAGTGTTTGGGAGCGGGATGTCAGTGCCGAGAGCGTCGGAGCGAGATGCTTGATTTGCAGTTGTTGACTGCATAGGGAGATGGATTGGTAATTTCGACGAAGATGCGAGATGCTCAGAGGATGGCAGATTCGGATCGATACTTAGCGCCTTTGTACCGCCTGAATGATCCCTCTCCTCGTCGTGCAGGAAATGCTCAACGACGGTCGCCATGAGATTGGCTGGTTGGTACATGTGCTGCATGTCTCGCATCGCATCACGCAGCTCCTTCAAATGGCCGAGAATATGCATGGGTTCTGCTGCGTCGGGATCGGCTTGTAGCGTGCTGACTTCGGCCATGAGAGCTGTGGCGGCGGTGCCAACGTGCTGGAGCCCGGTGACGAAGACGCGTTGGATTGGGAAGCGCGCGCGGTAGTGACTGATTATCGAGGCTACTTCGACGGCGTTGGCGACGCAGACGGAGCGCGAGAGGGCGCTGAAGTGTGTGGAGCCCGAGTGTCGGACGGGGGTTTGGGGGGCACTGGGGGAGGAGAGGCTGGGAAAGGTGCGGTGGAGAAGGATGAGAGCTGTGTGGTATTGTGTGCTGCGCCGGGTAAGCTGATGTATTCAAAGGGGAAAATTGGGTGGACAGTCTCACTGGAGTAAGTAGAAGCTCGGGGGAGCATTGGCAACGTTTTCGGTTGTCCATCGTAATCGTTCTGGCAAATCGGCGTACCAGTTGTTGAGTGCTCTGTCGAGGGTAGCGATCTTCAGATAAGCGTCTGCAGGCTTTAAATTTTTCCGGAGGTCTTTTGTTTCGCAAAGGGGCTCCAGTAGATCCATGAGTTGGAGCAGTGCTTCGTACACGCGTGTCTCGATTGTCTTCTCGTAAGCATAAGTTCGTGTTTGACTCTCAATAAGGCGATCAAAGTCCTTATTTAGGCAAGCCGGAGCAATATCAAATGCTTTGAGCGTTGTCGGCCGACCGAGATACAGGGCCCAATAGCTGGTGCTGTTAGGATGTGGCCAGTGCTGATGTGCATCAACCTACACATCGTTCATGATGCACGCCCACAGCACCATGTGTCTGATTTGAACTTCGCGCTCCGTCAGGCGCAGTTCACATGGGTCAACATGCAGACCCACGTCGAACAACAGCCTGAAAGCCATCCCTGCGAACATCCATCCGGTATCGTCTCGCCCAATTCCTACTTCGAGGTCTCCCAGCAGAGAGAAGGCCTGTATCGAAGGCACCCCGCCAGGCTTGACCAGTTCTAGCTCTGCCATCTTCTTTGCTTTTGTATGAAACATGGATGAATCCGAATCTTGACATGCAAACTTCTTGATGTCTGGCCTTGACATGTCAGCGTAACGATACCCTTCCGCCAACATGGTCATGTGGAGGAAGTTCGAATAGAACTGAGTGCCTCCAGACTTCAGGTCATCGAGAAAGGCCCACTTGTGGACAATATGCAAAGCAGAATTATGGTAATCAAAGAAAAGATCGATCAAGTAATCGTGTGTCACGGGCGATAGGTCTCGAACTAGCGTGGATATCGGCCAGAAGGTCTCCTGCATCTTTCCCGGATCCGAAGTTGACCTCGACAGAATATGCATATTTGTCGTAGGACCGAAAAAGCGTACTCGCCCCGAAGCCATGTCGAACTTGACGGGCCGTGGCGTAAGTTTACCGAGGATGGCTCTGCTCTGGGCTGCTGCATCATTTGTTTGGGAAACTTGACCTTGTTGCGAAGCTTTTGGATATGGAGGCGGCTCATCATCGTAATACGGCGTTGTCTGTGATTCCGAGTCTGTCTCGGCGGCCTGTGGCTGATGATCATTGCCATGGTCGAGGATGACTGAGGGCGTAGGAGGAATGGCCTGACCTTGGCCATTCTCTTTGAGCAGAGCCTCAAGTTGGTGGATACGCTTGCTTAGTTCATTCGCCACTGCTTTTGAATTGGCGCGGCTGGGTTGCTGTCAGATTCGAAATGGTCAAAGTTGAATGATGCTGAGCTCACTTCTTCCTACCATCTCTCGAATCAAATGCGCACGTGGTCCTGGTCTGTCGACATTGCGTACATGCACTCTGACTAGGTTCCACTTTACACTGTTACCGTCAGTCACAGTACCATGAGAACCAGCTAACATACCCTGATTCGGCTCTTTCGACACGGTAGGCATGCCATTGAGGCACGCCTTCTTCGCCTTGCGGAGAATTCTGCATCGGCTGATGTGCCCGTCATGACTTGAAGTCCGGTATGCACGGTCAAAGAGTTGCAACCGGATCATGAAGAGGCAGTACATCTATGGATCAATCCTTGGGGCTCGGGACACGCCCCCGTAGCGCGTCCCCGGATCGACGCACTAAGGCCTAAGAATGCGGGGCCCCAGTGGCCCCACGATGGTGCGGGAAAAGGTAAGCGGTGGGTCTGGGGTGCATGTTTAGATGCAGAATGCCATTCTGCGAGCGAATATGGACTGGAGAGTGCACGGAAGAGTCGGACAATATGCATTGCTCGTCCATCAGAAATTTATTCAAAATGTCAACCAGTCAATACTCGCAAACATTCTTTCTTAGCATGTCGTCGTTGAGTTGAACTTGTCAACCTCATGATTTTCGCCGAAGAAAATGTAGCGCTATAACACCAGGTACCTCTAAACGTTCAGTCTCGCCTCTTCTGCATTCCCTGTCCATTCTCATCGTTGCGAATGTGGAATCTGGTGTTGGCGTTTGATGCTTTTTGGCCAAACCTTCAACCAGCAACCATCCTAGCGGCCCTCTTATTGTCAAACCATATTGCTTGATGCCTACATGATATTCTGCTCAGTATCCACTGAATGCCTAATTGGGCGACCTCGAGTTTGTAGGCCTTGCCTCTTCACTTCTGCTTCGATTGTTCGCAGAAGCTGTGTACCGCAAGCTCGATTACTTTCTGGGCAATATCGGCGAGAGCAGGAAAGGGTCTTTCCAAGAATGTGGGTCGAACAAGCCAGCTGGTTCCTCCAGTAGCTTTCCCTCCGGTTTCAGCTTCTCGTTGTTCACTTCCTGCGCGCCATCGTATCCTCGAACAGGCAGTCGCCAACTATCGCGCCAATGTCGAACTTTGCGAGGGAGCTCATGGCACGCTGCTGAGCGGAGAAGCCATCAGGTGCTCCTTCAATGCGGAAAGGGCGTCTGCGTCCTACTCCAGATTATGAATCTTCGCACGGTATACCGTTCGCACGGCTGGTCGTGACCCGTGTGACGCCATTCGAGGAAGAAGAGAAATGACCGACGACATGAAGTAGGATTAATATGGCGAGGACGATGTCCTACGGATGATCACTGTTCCTCTAAGGCGCTGTGCCCGGAGCTCAAATCGACACGAGGCACACAGTTGAGTTGCGGCGGACGATCCCAAGGTCTTGAGAGAGCCTTTTGGCCATGATTTCGAACGTTTTGATTCGTATTCCGAGAAGATGGGTCATCGAGTGGAAGGTCAGACGAGTCGATGGATGATGGTGTGCCGTCGCGTCATGGACAAGTTGAACGCGTTTGCCAAGCTCTGAGCAGAGAGCGGCCTGTGCTTTCCGATCGGAAATCGTCATCCTGTCGGCTTTGCATCCCAACCCTTCTACACTAGCAACAGTGACTCGGGGTCTCGGCTCTATACCCGATGACGGGGCATTTGGGCATGTCTCAAAGCCATTGGTGATCCAGAGAATGCGAACTTCCATTCGATAGAAACGTACAAAGAGGTAGGTGCATGCTTCCTCAACTATCATCAACTCATTCTATCGCGCCTCTATTTGATTGCAGAGCCAGCCTTTCCATCAATCTTACAGATCACCATGTCTGTCAAAGACAAAGTTGTAGTCATCACGGGTGCTGCCTCCGGAATGGGCCTCGAGACAGCTCGCCTGCTCGCGAGTAAAGGGGCCAAGGTATCGCTCGCCGACGTCCAAGAAAAGCCTCTGAAGGACCTTGAAGCAGAACTACAAAAGTCTGGTGCTCAAGTCATGTCTATGTTGGTGGATGTGAGGGATAGAAAAGCCGTGGAGAAGTGGATCGATGAGACTGTGAGCAAGTTCGGCAAGCTTGACGGCGCAGCCAATCTCGCTGGCGTCATTGGCCGTCAGAACAATGTTGCAAGAATAGAAGAGATTGAAGACGAAGACTGGGATTTCATCTTTGATATCAACACGAAAGGCATGATGAACTGCATGCGAGCGCAGATCCCGCACTTCAACAGTGGTGGCTCCATAGTGAATGCAGCCAGTATTCTCGGCCTTATTGGAGCAAAGAAGAGCATGGGATACGTTGCGTCGAAACACGCAGTTGTCGGCATGACGAGGGCGGCTGCAAAAGAGCTGGGTGAACGAAACATCAGGGCGAACTGCTTCTGTCCGTAAGTGACCACCATACGCTCGTGATCAGAATCATTCACTCATGTGTTTTATTCAGTGGAGCCATTGATACGCCAATGTATCAAAACTCGGCCAAGATTCGAGGCACCCCGCTCGATTTGAGCCATACTGCTCTGAACAGGGCTGCCGATCCGAAAGAAGTACCTCCGCTCATCGAATTCTTGATCTCGGACGCAGCTAGTTTCATCACAGGCAACGCAATGTCTATAGACGGTGGATGGCATTGTTAGATACGGAAGACGCCTCGTCCAGCTTGACTAGTCATGGAGACCGGTAGATATGATTGGGTGGGAAACCCCGAACGAGCATTGCTTTTCTTTAGAGATCCCTCGTATGTCTCGGAATCAACGTTTCACATGTTGTTTTCGCTCTCCAATCCCATGCAGCCCTGAAATAGTGCGATACTAAACCTGCGCGTTAACCTTTTGATCCCTAGCGCCATTGAGCTGTTCCCCGCGTTCCACCGCGCCGCGTGAATTGCATAAGTACGGAAGGCGGCCATACACGTACAAAGGTACTCACAGCTAACTATTCCTCCGGCTCACGAATACGTCGCCCCGCACTTCCTGGAACGGGGGCACAGGCGCGGCTTCGGCAGTGCTTAGCCGACTACACCGACCACACGTGCGTGTAGATAGCCACGCGTGATCCCGGCCCTTACTACAAGGAATCCAAATATCATCTTCAAACCACAGTCCAGCAATCGCAAACACCAAGATGACATCAATTGACCAGCCATTGAATGGCAAGATCATTCTAATCACGGGCGGCGCCTCAGGTTCGTCCCCACTCTCTCCGTCCCCTTCCCACCCACTACCCCAAAACTAACCTCCCCTTCCCCCAGGCATCGGCCTCTCCCTAACCAAACAATCCCACGCTCTCGGCGCCCGCATCCTCGTCGCCGACCTCCGCACAACCCCCGACTTCGACGCCTTCGCATCCGACAAGTCCAACGACATCGTCTACGTGCAATCCGACGTCTCGCGCTGGTCCGACTTCAGCAAGATCTTCGACGCGTGCGAGAAGAAGTGGAACGATGTGCCCGATGCGTATGGCATCTGCGCGGGCCTCTTCGAACCCCCGTTTAGCAACTTCTGGCACGATCCGGAGGACGAGGGGTATAAGCAGGTCGAGGTGAATGTTAGTCATCCGATTAAGTTGACGCGTATGGCGATTCGGAAGAGTTTGGGGAGGGGGAAGAGGGCGAGTGTGTGTATTATTGTGAGTGCTCTGCTTTCTTTTGCTTTTGACGGACGCGCACGTGATGTGTTCAGCTGGAGGCGGCAGGCGGCAGGCGGCCTTAGCATGTGTGCTAATTTTTTCTGGTATTAGGCCTCGATAGCGGGCATCAGTGGCTCTGTGGCTGCGCCGTTGTACTGCGCGACTAAGCACGCTGTGCTCGGCTTTGTCAAATCGGTCAAGGACACGGAGCCCATGACCGGCGTCAAGATTACGACTATCTGTCCTGGGCTGGTCAAAACGCCGCTGTTCACGCCGGACAAGGTCGCGCAGTTTTCGGTCAAGGATGAGGCTGCGCTTTCACCAGACACAGTCGCCGAGCGCATGTTGGATCTGCTGCAGAAGAAGGAGTATGGCTGCGGGAGTATGATGCAGATTGATTTGGGAGGGCCCAAAGAGATTCCTGAGTGGAACATCCCGGCGCCGGTGGGTGCGGGGACGGGGCAGGAGTTGAATGCGGGGGATGAGACGATGAAGGCGATGTTGAAGCCGATTCAGGAGACGCTGGGGAAGGAGAGGGGGGCGAAGTTGTAGGTGTAGAAGGGGATCCAACGTGCCAATTCGTGTAGCAGAGACGGCAGCGTTGACATACATCCAGCGATCGGATTGGGAAGCATCGCGCAAGTGTTCGGAAACTTCGATATTCAGAGCTGAAGCGTTTTAGCATCATATATTCAGATGATGCAAGATGCAAATCTAAAAGAAGAATTCATTTGAGCTGGCGGATTCTCTATCCACAGCTATCCAAAGAGCCGGTAGATCTATTAAGCACATCTCGCTGCCAGGAATATTCCGCCATAATATGCCTCTGCATGAATATCCCGCCATAGTATGCCTGCATGAATGTCCCGCCAAAGTATGCCTGCATGAATATCCCGCCAAAGTAGAATGCATCTTTCAAAAATATTCTGCGAGGTTAGTAATTGATGCATCTTTCAAGAATAGTCCGCCAAAGTTGTACCAAAGAAGATCTCGATGTCGTCCTGCAGTCCCACTCCATTTCCCTTCATGTTCTCTACGGCAAGAGACGCGTATTGACGATGACATCCTTGGAATGCTTCGTCGCGAACTCGTGCTGGATCCAGTTCCTCAAGCTGTAAAACGGTATCACGGGATCATGACCCTCGACCATGTTGTACTTGACCTCCCTGCTCAGCTGGCACTGCAGATTGACCACCTTGATGCTCTTGAATTCGAAGATCTGGTGCAAGCCGTAGAAATTGCGAAACTCGTCATCGGAAACGAGCACGAGTTTCTTGGACGTGTCGAACTCGCCCGCGAGCTCGAGGCGAATGCGCTCGCGCTCGTTCCAGCGGGAACGAGTGGTGCCGGCCGTGTGGAAGCGCAGGGTGATTTCGATGAGGTTGGGGCAGTGATATGCGAAGGCCAGGTATGGGTTCGTGGGGCGGGTGGGGTTGATGCCGGAGAACCAGTAGAAGCGTTCGTAGGAGAGACGGAGGATGCCTGTGAGGGCTGGGGACATGGCTGAGTACTTGAAGAACATGTCTTTCATGAACATGAGGTCGGCATGGCTGTTGATCAAGAAGAGGAGGCTCTCGAACAGAGGGAGGATCTCGTTGATTAGGATCTGGCGGGTGACGTCTTGAACGGAAGGGATCCAAGTCTGGAGGAAGAGAGGAGTCGATGGAGTTGAATTTGGAAAGGACCGCTCCCTCTCGATGGTGACTACGGTGATGGTTGGAGCCTCTGGGAGAGAGTAGATGTCGGCTCCAGACACAAAGGGGTGTGCGGAGGGATTCATGCTGATGAGCTACGCGGTGGTGGAAACCAACGTAGCAAGAGTTGATATGAATATCTAGAGGTTGTGGTTTAGAGGCAGGAAACAATTATCAGAGGTGGAAGTAGGACGATACTTAAATATCCTCAACTTTCCACAGCAAGTGAGAGAAAGTGAGTGGAAAATCTTCTGTTGCGTCGCGCGTTCTAGGCTACTCTTTTACCTTTGCAACTGCTATTGTTGTCTGCCGCTGAGTGAGTTTGCGACTGAGCCACGAGCTAATATTTATAAGTAAAATATCTGGTGCGGTAAAGTTCAAATCACTTGGTGGGATCGGCCAAGGGCTGCTACCACTGGGTTCAGATGTCAACTTTGGTAGCGAAGCGTGCCAAACCGTGCGAATATAGATATAGCTAGTGCAGAATTATTTAAGACTGTATCCCAGGCAGCTAGATAGATACCTGAAGTCCGTGATAGTGCATGGACCGGGAGATGCAACCTCGTGGGCAGCGAGACGAGGGCTAATGTGCACAGGAAGATTCGCAGGAGATATAGATTAACCCTGCTCGTATGATTATACATAAGCCATGCCATGGTGATTTACCACCCCCTCCTCGTTCATTGGTGAAATCGTGAGACTGGATCGTTGAAAGTGCTAATACATGCCCCATGATAGCCATGATTTGGGGATCGTGAAGGACAAAGCACCCGACGCCATACTTCCTACCGCATAGCAGCCCAGTAACGGCCGGACTCTGCTATAAAGTTCGGGGTGAAATCGGATGAAAACAGTAAACGGTTGAGATTAGGTCGGTGCGGAAAGGCGCGATGGTAGACTGTGCGCATTATTAGCTTCGTTGTGTGGTGAAAGGGGAAAGGTCAGGCATACCGTGCACGTTGAAGCATTGCCTTCTGCAAACAAAACATCAGATAAATGCTGGACTGAGGTCACCATCCTTCTGCTTCTCGAGCTTCTCCTTTTCGAGTTTCTGTTTCTCGCGTCTCTCCTTCTCACGCTTATACTTTTCACGCCTTTGATGCTGAAGCCTCTCCTTCTCAATCCTCTGTTTCTCGATCCGCTGATTTTCAAGCTGCTCCTGGTCGCCTTGAGTGTGAAGCAAAACTGCCCTGTTCGGCAGCATATTGGGGTCAAGGTATTCGCCGTGTGCCAGAGCATAAGCACGATAAGCATCAGTGTGCCTGCGAGGGATTTGGTCTGGGTATTCGCCAGCTACGCGGTCCGGCTCCTCGGGTTGATCGTAGGCATCGTAGCCAGCTTCCGGAGCCGACGTTACATTGGGGTTGCTGTATGGTTTGAACCCGGGTATATTAGTTGGCCTTGGCTGGCGACTCTGTTCCCGCTGGGTATTGCGAGCGGACTGCTGATGAACGTATTGGTACTCGTCCGGATATTGTTCCTTCTGGAAGCATCGGGACGCTTCCATGGCGCCGGCATGAGCTTGTGTCTGGCTCGGGACAGTAGGATCACGTGCTCCAGGCTCCATTGATTGAGCATAGCCCAACTCTTCGCCAAAGTTGGAAGCAGAAGCATGCGGCGGCTCATCGAACCTAATCATTCCATCGGGATGATCTACCATGAAACCTCCGATGCGAGGGCTGCTCTCAGGTGATCCGGCTCCACTGGGTGCCTGGCGCTCGAGAAGAAATTCTTCACCCATTCGCTGCCCTGGCGTATCACGGCCATCTACGACTGGGCCTCGGCGCGGATAATAGTAGGCCTGACTAGCGCGGGCAGGAGAGCCACGTCGTCCTGAATTTTCCACCAAGGCTCGATCTGGCGTACCGCGATCATTGCGAGGAGTGAAGCGTGCATGTGCGGGTTCAGATGGTGAGCGGAGACGCTCATCGAAGGGGCCATCCAAGACCGTCTGGAAGGAATCAGAGGGAACACTGGGGTTCGGCTCGATGTTATTAAGATCCCAGATACTCTGCTCGCTATGACCTTGAATTTGTGTCAGTGGCGAGAATGAAGGCTGCTGGTTCTCCACCGGGTCTGGGAGAGCAACGAAAGGGTAGCCGGGCGTATTCTCAGAAACATCCGGTCCAACAATTGCATAACGGCGACGTGGGAAGTCATCAGCACTGGGCTGGGGTCGAAGTGGCCTTATGGTCGGGGCATGCGCACTTCGGATTCCTGTCGTGGCTGGCGAGTGGCTTTGGGCAGAGCGATTCGGCGTTGTGCGAAGTGATGCGTTCTGAACGGAGACATAGCCCATGGCGGCAGCCGATGTCTGCACCAGTGCTCCAACACCGTTGCCGAAACTGGAACGTTGGTCAATATTTCTCTCCGCGGCCAGATACTGATCGTGTGACGCCCGACCAAACCTATGGGAGGGGTGCGCTTGCATCAGTACTGAATCCCGCGACTGAGTGCTCACGACAGGCTTCGAATTCTTGGAGCTAGTGCTTTCGCCCGAGGGCCGTCCAGCACTGGCCTGTGAAGGGTTCGAGTGGGCAACGTTTGAGACATTCTCCTTGCAGTTGCCCACTGGATTCGACAACTTTGATTTGGCTTGCGGCTCGTGGGTTTTCCGACGCCTAGATGACATGGGCGTGGAATAATCCGAATAGACGTGAGGACTGGGGGTTGTCTTAGAGATCCGCGAAGACCCGCTGTTCGGAGTCGAATGGGCAGTCTGCGAGTTCTGCGCGCTAGATGCACGCGAGTTCCGGCCGGTATTGATCATGGGATACGAATGGTTCATCTCATAAGACGGCGCTCGGGCACTGGGAGAGCCTTGGTTGGGTACGGAGCTCAGAGGTGGGCGCGGGGAAACTCGACGGGCGGTATCTGGCTCATCGGTGAAGAGTTGGGATGGTTCATCGGTGAAATATGTCCTCGAGTCCTCAAGAAAAAGTGGTGTTCGTTCCTTGGGCACGGGCGTCTTCAGATCAATTGGGAATGATGATGGCTCGTCTGGAAAGACCGAGGTTGACTCGTCAGGAAACGATGATACGGGCTCTTCAGGCGAAGGCAATGAGAGTTTTGATGGCTCTTGTTGACCAGAATCATCGCCCCGGTCAGGGCTCGAAGTCAAGTGCTCTGCAGCGCTCGAAACCGATTCCGGATGAAAGACCTCGTAGTGCTGCTCGATACTTGGCAAGATTGTGTCCCCCTCGCCAAGGTCCGACAGTACCGAAGAATCAATTTCGCCGGAGTCATCTTTACAAACATGAACCACGCGCATTGGAGGACTGAGGTGTTCGATCGGGCTGCTAGTGCCGTGGCCATCAATTTGTGCCGCCTCACGATGGTGTCCCGCAATAGTTGGCTTCGCGGGAGTCCTCTCGACTGCCGAACTGCCATGGCACTCATGCTTTCTCGCATCCTCGTCGCTTGCGGAACCGTGTGCGAGATGCACAAAGTTCAGAGGACGTCCGATGGTATACGTCTTGACTTTGGTGCTGGGCGTGGTAATCGTAGCCGTTCCACTGGCGCTTTCTCTGCTGTCTCGTGCCAGTGTCGTGTTGCTGTCGGTTGGTGCAACGCTCACGCCGTCGGTATTTCGCGAGTAGATGCTTGGTGACATGGGTGAAAAGAGCCGCTTAATCTTTCCGGACTTTGGCGTCTTCGACTTTGGGGTCTCAGTCTTGGGAGTCTCAGCTCTCGGCGTCTCGTGACAAACGGTATATGGTTCGTCATCAACCTCGGTGGCCTGACGTTGCGCTCCAACTCGGACAGACGTGCCGCGTTCTGTGGGGTTCTTCGACGACCTGGGATGAATCGCGTTGTTGACGCTGTTCATCAGTTTGGTGATCGAGAAGCCTTTTCGTCGTTGTGTTGACCCGACATTATCCTCGTGCTCGTCCAGTTGACTCCGCCATCGATCTTCGCTTCGCTTGACGCGGGTCTCAATCTGTGTCGCCGTAGGAGTGACGACTTGCGAGGTATTTGTAACGAGGGGAGCATCCCTTCGACGTGTCGAAGACTCAACCGTTGTGAAGGCGGTGCGTTCGTCAGCGACTTCTTCCACGCTCGGCTTTGCGGCGATCAAGGGTTCAGCTGTACCTGGCCGCTGACTGAGAGTCGCGCTGGGAACACTGCTTGAGCGGTCATCTGGAACTGAATATGCCTCATTGGGATGGTTGTCGCCTCCCCAGATGATTGTGTGGACGCCGACAAAATCATGAAGCACTAGGTTTGGAGGCTGTGGGTATGGAAGGGGGCCCACCGGGGCGTCGCCATCCGTAATGGTGATTGTTGTCTCAGCTACGGCATAAGTTTGTCCTGCACCTAATCCGAAGAACCCTGCGTTGGATTGACGAGATGCTTCCGCTATGGTTGGCATTTCCATAGAAGGAGGCTGACTCTCCATACTCGTGTATTGGTTTTCGCTTGCCATGTCGATGTGAGATGACGCTGGTGGATCCAGAGAGGCAGCGAGAGGTTTGCCTGATTTTCTGCGAGACAGGCCTGACGAACCAAATAAGGGGGCTATAACTGCGATGCTTTGGCCTGCTCGGATGCTGATGCTTTCGCGAACTTCGTGTATGACGGTCATACGCTTCTTCGACTCGTCTTGTTGCACAATGGTCCCGCCGACAGAAGACGTGCCCCAGCTTGTAACACGGGACCGAGTGCCCTGGCTGGTATTGCCTTCGCTGTGGAGACTTCGAGCAGAGTTTCGTGAGACAGATCTGGCTGCAGAGGAGGCCGGTTGCTCGACGTCTGAGGAAGGCGTCCGTGAGGTGAACCGCCTTAGCGTCTCGGGGTCAGGACTAGGGACGGGTGAATCGGCCCTGGGACAGCTCGGGCTTCGTGATGCTGTGAATGAGCCTTCACCCCGCGAAGGGTAGTTGAAATAGTCGCGTTGAGCCTCAACCTGTTGGTTGGGAAGGGTGACGGCTGGATTCGAACTTCGACGGAATACCTTTCTGAACTTGTCCCGAAGCGAGTTGGAGATCGACCTCCTCTCCTTTGGGCCTCTGAAATCAGTGGCAGTGTCGGCAGGAGGCTCGAAGACTGAGATCTGGCTTCGAGTGAAGGCTTCTCCAGAAGCGGAAGGAGGCACCACCGGTGCGTCAGGCTTCTCCTTGATCTTGTCCTGCCTCTTCTTGAAGGGGGCAAGGAACCTTGATGGCTTCTTGCGGACAGACCTGCTGTGCTCTTGGAGGAACTTGTCGCGGGCGTCGTTGATGGACTCTCCTTGGGCGACGGTGACGACAACTCGAGGGGAAGGGACGGATGAGGGAACAATTGTGTGGGAGCGAGACGAGAAAAGAGACTGCTCGGGTGCCGAGCTACTCGAGGCGGGCGTGGTCAGATAGGTTGACGCCTGCACCTGAGTTCGAGGGAGAGGTGAGCCGGTGAGGATCTGGGATGCCCCGTACATAGACCGCGCCTTGCGTATCTGCTGGGAGTTGACCGAATAGGCTAGTCCTGCCTGGTGGGGCCTTGGCTGTGAGCTGGGGCGCGCGTTCTCATTGGCTCCTAGCCCAGCGTGGGGAGGACCAGAGGTCTGCACGAGGGGCGTGTTCAAGAAAGCAGGGAATTTCTCGAGCCCCGAAGCTGTTGGAGGCCGTATCTGGCGAGAAATAGACTGCTGCTGCTGCTGCTTCTGCTGTTGACCGAGTCTGGCGGGCTGCATTGATCTGCGGCTCGACTCTCGTGGGGGAAAATGGCTGCCCTCTTGACTGCCCAACGACTTGCGGCTCGCACTGCTCTTTGTCCTCTGAAGCCGGCGATCAACGCTCTTGATCTTCTCAGTCATCTCATCTACGCGGACCTTTCCGTAAGCTGCTTGAGCCGCAGCTACAGCTTGTTGTTTGTTGACTTGTGGATCCGGCAGCCCCAGCACGATCGACGGACGGTGGTGCACCGTGGCATTCGATCTCGACCGGCGGAGACGCGTCCCTGCGTCAGAGGACGATCGAGACAGCATCGGTCCGCAGGATAAGACTACGCCAGGATAATGCTGATCAACTGAGGTAGCAGTGTCCAATGTGGAGTGCAGCCTTATCCAATGCCATCCAAACCTGCGAGAAACGAGCGTGTCGGACCGAAGCCACAGCAGATGGGAGAGACAATATATGATGGTGAAGGAAGAAAGAAGCCCAAGAGGACGTGGCTGCTACTCGAGTGACTGCTGCAAACTCGTGGGAATCAGGTCATCAAGCACTCTCGCAGAGGCAAGGACAACACTACACACACGAGAAGGCACTCTTCGAGGCACCAGACAAGGCGTCTGCGAGACACCTTGACGGCAAGCACTCGATTTGCATGTTGAACATGCGCAAAGCCCAGTCAAGGAGGTGCCCATAGCTCAAGTCCACGCAGAGTCCTGCATGAGCTCGCGCTTCGGCGACACAACGAGTAAAGATACAGAACGAAAGGCAATCATGGCAATGCTGGAGAGAATGTGGAGCAGAAGAAAACGAGCAAGGAAGGGTTATGACGAGCTGGTAGCTGTCGAACAAGAAACGAAGACGTGAATAATGGACAACGGGTGTCAAAAATTGAACTGCGTAACTTTGCTGGGACGCAGCTGAAATCCAACTACTCTACCATTGTATGAAGCATACAACAGCTTACATGCAGTGATTGTAGTCTGTCATGCTGTTCCCCTCTCTTGTTCACGTGTACCGTTCTAATGCCTGCTCTAGACTGCACCTTGGATGCTGGGTATCATGTGTCCTTGTAATATTGCCACCATCTTTCGTGTGTGCCTTTTCAGTATCCACAGCGCTCCTCTACCAAGAGTAAAGGTGGCTAGACTTCCAGCAGCGGAGTCGGCGGTGAGCTGCAATCTCTGGATGGGATGACACCCACAGTTTGAAGCTATATCTGCAACGGTCTGCGGCCGCACGGGTTTGCTGAAACGCCCTCACTCTGGGCTGATGCTCCTCCGCAATGCCGACGAGCTCGCTCTCGGGCTTGCTAGCCTCTCCGATTCGTCCCCACTCTCATCTTCATACTGAATTATCACCGGACTCTTGAACGAAATGGCGAATGTGACTAGCATCATGACGCCGAAGATGAGCGTAGCGAAGAAAAACGGCGCTCCAATCCACGGCTCGCCTCTCTCGATGCCCCACTGGAACGTTGAGCTCAACGTCGGGCCGGCGATCATTGTGCCGATACTCTCGATAATGGCGACGACGGCAAACAAGCGACCCGTGTCGGGCGAGGACTGGCCGCCGACGACGTGGATCGAGATGGAGCGCATGGCGGCGTTGTATCCAGTGCCCAGATTGAACACTAGAAGCCCTATGATAAGGAGCGCAGGCTGGGCGGCCGTCCCCATACAGAAAAATGCCAATGTGGTGAGGACGATGCTACCCCGCGCGATCCAGATATCAGCATGGTGAGAGGGTAATCGGACGACGCGGAGCAGGATGAGGTTGACTAGTGGCACGAAGACTGTGAGGGCGACGAGGTTGGTTGCGGCGCGGAAGGAGAGTAGATACGCGGCTTGTGAGATCTTCCAATGGTAACGCTTCGATGCATAGCGAATCAGCAACGTCAATGCCTGCCTTCCAATTCTGTTTGCAAAAAAAGTGAATATGACCAATGCGAGCTGGTAGTCGCGTCTGAGGAACAAGTAAGCGTCGCGGAAATGCCCGACTTGGGCTCTGAAGCCGAACAATTTGCGAATGGACGTCTTTGGCTTTGTTTGTAGCTCAATCGAGGGGGACAGAGGCGGGTCGACGGGCTCTGGAAGGTCGCGAAGGTGCAGCGTCTCGGGGAAGAAAATTGCGATGCAAATGCCGACCTGTTGAATGGCGAGGGCGAGCAAGAGGGGAAACCAGTTGCCACTCTCCATCAAACGGGCCGCGAGTATGGGGGCTATCAGCTCGGCTACGAGGACGCTCGCTGTGAGGTAGAGAAAGATGGCGGTTCTAGGGTCGAAAGTCAGTACGCACTGATCTGATAGTGAGTTTGTGTGGGGCATACCTTTTCTCAGGCGGACAGATATCCGAGACCATCGTGATACCCACTGCCGTGGCAACGATTGGCCCGCCGCCGCAAATGTAGAATGCTGATGACAACCACGTCAATTGCAAGGGCAGACTTTCAAAGTAGCCTGTTCGTCGTCAGCTCATGTGTCTAACAATCACCCTCGGCAGCCGCCAGTGTTCCTCCAAACCACCGCTGCAACAATCTGACGAGAGGTATACCCACAAATCAACAGGATCCACGCGCTATTCAACTGCAAACCCATCAAGCAACTTGCAAACACCCACTTCCTCCCCACCCGATCCGCCAGCGTTCCGAGCGGCACCGCCAACAGTATCCCCGGGATACTATCGAACAGTTCCTGCCAACCAAACAGGCTCGCCAACCGCTCTTGTATCACATCCTCTTTGCACAGCTCCTCATCCACATGCCCATTGACAATTTTACTCGGATCATGCTCGCGGTAATACCGCACGCACAGATTCGTCTCGTACACCCTGGTCTTCGGAGCTTCAGCTAGGAACGCGCCGATATCGACAATGGCGACGAGGAAGAAGATCAGGACGCACAGCAAGAGCCACGGCTTGTGTTTCTTGGGCGCAGCATCGGGGATAGGGAGCGGGAAGGCCTCGGAATCGGGGGAGAGCAGCGGCGCGCCTTCTTCGATGTTGTCGAGCGAGGCTCGCGGGGTGGCGCGAGAGGTCATGGTTTGTGTCCTGTGTCGTCGTCGATTCGAAGGTCGGACGAGGAGCCACGTCCGGGGCCGGATGGCGATGGCGCATGGTGAGACATTGCTGGGCAGGCGCGATGGGCGGCTTATGAACAGGTCAAACAAAGGAGGCTACGCGCGGCGCGGTCTCGCAAGCCCCTATGAAACGAGGCTGGACTGGTGTTGGGGGCCTTAGTCAGCCGCCATCGGAATGAGTGTTGGGGTTGCTGCGCCGCCTCCGCTATTGTCTTTTCGTCTTGAATCGCTTTGGCATACGAAGCCTTGCAGCATACGAGCTTCGAACTGCGCTTCGAGATGCTTGTTCCAGTATTTGGCGTTGGTGCCTGGGATTGCATACGCGTCGTCAATCGTGTACTATGAATGCTGCTTGTCCGATTGGGACATGGCTCGTTTAACCCTGCACCGGCATACACAATAATAGAGGGCACTACAGCTCAAGCGTGCTGCTGGGCAGATGTTGCTCTCCTCGCGAGAAGGTATGATTTCATCATGATATCTCCACCGTGCGCATGTCTAACGTCAAAGCAAGTTCGCTATCTAATTGTGACCCCAACACAATACATCAACATCGATTCCCACTATTACCTTCTGGGACATACTCCATGGCGACCGTCTACTCCCTGCTATCAGCCCTAAAGGGTCTTCGGCATTGCTTGGCTCAAAGCCTCGCTTTAACGTCCATCTCTTTCTGTGCCTCCTCCCTCAGTATTCTCTTCAAGATCTTCCCAGTCGGGCTCTTCGGAATCGCATTCAAAAAGACCACACCTCCCGTCAATCTTTTATAACTCGCCAGCTTATCGCTGATCAATTTCTTCACTTCTTCCTCCGTGATATTCGTCCCAGGCTTGCGAACAACATATGCTCGAACATCTTCAGAATCAGAACCTGGCTTCACCTTGAGGCCAATAACAGCGCAGTCGGCAATCCGGTCCTTTTCTTCGAGGAGCACCCCTTCGAGTTCGGGGGGAGCTACTTGGAAGCCACGGACTTTGATCAGTTCCTACCAGCAATCGACGGTTAGCAACACCTATTCAGTACGAGTCGGCACCTGAGCACGCACCTTCTTCCGATCCACGATGTACCACAGCTTGTTCTTTCCATCGCGATACATAATATCCCCCGTATGGAAATAGCCATCCTCATCCCAGGACTCTTTGTTCGCTTTTTCGTTGTTGAAGTAGCCGCGGATGACGGTAGGCCCGCGCACGCAGAGTTCGCCACGGACGTCGAAATCAGTCACGTCCTTTCCTTCGTCATCAACCAACCTGGATTTTGGTCAGAAGTCGTTTCATTCAAAGGTTAGAGCGCATACTTCACATCAGTATTGGGCATGAACCGAGATCCCACGCTCCCCGTGTCGTCGCTCTCGGGGTAGTAAAAGAGACAGATGGCGCTCGTCGTCTCTGTCAGTCCCATGACCTGCGTAAACGGTGCTCCAGGAGCACAGAGTTGCTGGAGTCGTCTCTGGCTATTGGCGTCTAGCGGCGCGGCGCCTGCTGCCACTTGTCTGACGCTCTTCAGTGAGTACTTCTTCGTCAGTGGCGAGTTGATAATGGCAATAACTAGCGGCGGCACCATGCCCAGGTTCGTGATCTTCAGGCGCTCGATTGCAGAGAGGAAAGTCTCCAGCTCGAATCTTCGCATGATCCACACCTTGTGGCCCGAGCGGAGAGGTGAGGAATGGATCGAAGGGACGGTTGCGACGTGAAACATGGGCAGAGGCGAGATGTTTCGTGGCTCCCAGTCTATCTTGTCTCTGGATATTGTGGCCGTCATAGTATGGTAGGATGTGGCGTTGTAATGGCTCTGACAAGCTGTCTTGGGCAGGCCAGTCGTTCCACTGGTGGTCAAGCGTGCGACGTCGGTTGTCTTCAGCGTCTCGAGATCAGTGATACGGACCCAGTCCTCTTCGCCTTGTTCCAGCAGCCACTCCCAGGATCGAAAGCCTTCTGGCACTGCCTGCCCCCGGACGTTGAAGATGAAGATATTCTTCACGGGTATTCCCTCCGCCGTCGCTCCCTCCAGCACAACGTCCAGCAGCTCGGGCTCGACAATGAAGAGCTTGACCTGTGCGGTACGGATATGGTGCCGAATTTCATGCACTCGGTATGCCGGATTCGTACCGCTAAAGACTCCACCCGCGCCCACGCCGCCGAGGAAGACCATTGGGTACATGATGTCGTTGAAAGACGTGATGCTGAAGCAGTCGCCCTGCTTCATTCCTGCTTTTCGAAACCCGGCGACGAGCTTCCGGACGAGCGTGCGACCTTGGCTCCATGATATCGTTCGCGATTCGTTGTCGATGTCGTGGTAGATCTGCTTCGACTCAGCTGTGCTCCGAGGGAACTGTGTACGCTACGTACGGGCTCGTCGGGGTCGTAGTCAGTGTTGCCGAATGTGAACGTCACCAAGTCTTCCTCTGGCAATGGATAGGTATCTTCATGGAGCCACGGCATGGTTTCTATCAATCTGGCCACAGAACAGACCTTCAAGCAATTTCTCGACGGGGGTGAGGGGTGCAATTCATAAGCTTGCTGACGCCAACACCTGCACCATCGAGCGCATTAGCGTTCCTTCTACCGGCACAGCGATCTCCTCATATCCTACCGTCGTATCTCGTTCGACGTCTCCAGTTCTGACCGATGACCGAGGCTAGTGGGGGGTAATTGCCAGGCTCTCGTACGTAATAATTGGTGCAAAATAAGCGAGGACTAACAAGGGCAACACTACCTGGTTTTTCGGATAAAGCTAATAACGTTAATTGTATACGTTAGCGTAGGAAGGTGTAGGAGTAATTTAATTTATTTGGACCTACGCGATGTAAATTTGTTGCTTTATCGTATAAGAAGAGGTGGCGTTGCCTTTTGGTAGTTCTAGCTTACATGTATTCCCCACTTATCATTCCGTACGAGAGACTGGCTTATTTCTCAATTATTATTTCGTACGAGTGCCAGGTTTCTGGGTTCCTACTATACGGCTGCGGCAAGCGGCAAGGGTAGCTGTAGGAAATGTGGGGTGGCTCCGTGGGCGAATCAACATTAATGATGATGACTGTCTGAACACTTTTTCAAGTGTTCCCCCAAACACCACTTGACTACCTCGGTGAGAATGCGAAGTGGTGCTTTTAGAAGGATATATTTTCCTAATTGACAGAAGTACTGCATGGGAAAGATGCCAAATCGTAAGAGAACCGAAGTCCCTGATCAAGATTTCATTGCTGTACAAAACTAACCCACGCAGACGCTTCCTCAGAGACCATTCTCCATCCAAGAAAGAATTATCTCGCTCGTGCCCTTCGGCAGGTCATTCTTCATTCTCTTCTTCAACTTTTCGAAGCCGTCATTCTCCTCATCCACGTGGAATGTGCCTGGCATCACAACCCACTTTCTCTCCCAGTCAATCTCCTCGTCATCCTCATCCTCGTCTTCTCCCTCGTCGTCTTCATCTTCGTCTTCGTCTTCCTCGTCATCCTCATTCTCATCCTTCTCCCCCTTCTCTCCCAAATTCTTCAGCGCCATGATGAGGTCGTTTCCCTCCGCGACAAAGACCATTGCATGCGCCCAAAACTCAGCCGCGTCCTCGTCTGGGTCCGGCAATTGCAAGAAGGAGGCTTGGACTTTGACGGTCGCGCGCGGGAGCTTATTGATGATGCGCTGGATCTTCTTGAAGACGCGCATGTTGTCTTGGTAGGCTTCGCTCATTGGTTTTATCCAGAGTTCGATGTTGACGTTCTTCACGTAGTGGTGAATTGTGTAAGGCGTCTTCTTGACAAACTGCTGGATTGCCTTGATGGAGCTCTGCTCCGTGGCTTCGATGCTGACTTCTTCTTCGTCGTCTGCGGCTTCTTCGAGGTCCATGCCGAAGTTGAGAGTGTTCTCCTTCAGCTCAAGTGCGAAGAATTCTTCGCCAAAGTAGTCGCATGTGCGGGCGAGAGCATTTGGGGCGATGTCTTCGAACCCGCCATTCTTCTTGGCCAGCGTGGGGAACCAGCCTTCTGCCTTCCTGGAGTCCTTCCAGACCCAATCCAGATCAGTGGGGTATGAGGCGGCGTACTCTGCGATTCGAATTCGCAGCTCTGCAGGCAGCTCACTGAAGCGGCGGAACGACATGGTCTGAGGGCGAGGTTTTGTGAGAGAGTATGAGCCGTCCTGTCGCTGCAGAGGGAATTCAGTTGTGTGCGAGAGGATATCATGTTTATAGTCACGTGTCTACGGGTCAGTGCGCTATTTCGATGACTTAGCGGGGCAATTGTGCCTTCACTAAGTAAAGGTGGAGCTATCATATTTGTCTTGAAACTTTCAAGTCGTCCAGGCCTTCACTTCCTTATAGTCAGGTGAACGTGACAGCAGTGTAGTAGTCCACCCCTTCACAGGTAAGCCTAGCCGAACTCCGCATTTGAACTCCGGCGTCTTAGTAAGAAGCTGGCGGATCTGGTCTAACTATACTGGATGCGGTCAGGTCTAGGTTGAGTTGATTGGCTGGTTGCGATGATAGCCGATCTGAACTTTCGGCTCTCGACCCTGAACTCCGCATCTCTTCTTAACTCGAAGTCGGCTGTTGCGTGCTTCATCATCATGTAATCTGATTGATTTGCGGACCTATCGACATCCTCCCAGACGTCAGGCCGATTGCATGCTGCGCAGAAGAGAATCCCTCTGTGCGTGCGTCGACACTGCAGTGATACCGCCACATTGCGAAGCACTCGTGCTTGATCTCCCTCGGGACTAGCCATCGTCAATTATTGCAACTATACATACTACGATCGCGTTAACACGACACATTTGGCACTATAGCATTCACATTAAAGTGAAACCGAATGTGAGGCTCGCGAGAACAATACTTGCGCCGGAGTTCGCTTTCTACGAGAGCCTGCGTCAATCAGAACTGCTGTACTGTGTATTGGATTCCAATGGGACCCACAGTAAGTCCATTAACCCGTTAGTATACATGCAATATGGTATGAACACAACATTGATTTCAGTCGCTCTGGACACTCACAGTCTAACAGACCCGAACCGGCTTCCCAGAGAGGCTGAGGATGAGTTACCAGGCGAGGAGGCTAAACACTTCCTATCGTCGAAATGGCAAACTTCAGTCCTGCGAGCCCTGCCGTAAAGGCAAGCTCAGATGCGACCACATGATGCCCACGTGCGGACGATGTGCACGGCGAAACAAGCCCGAGCAGTGTGTTTATCATCCCGCTCCCCTTACCAAAACCAACACTATTCCAACGCCTGAAGCGACTGAAGCTTCTAGTACAGAAGGTACCACTGTCCATACTGCGGAGCTTAACTCCGAATCTCTCTCCACTCTCCACTTTCCTCCGTTTGAGGATCCTCCACCCCAAGCACGAGTTGCACGAGCAAGCAGTCTTCCAGCCCATCCCCGAGCAGCGCCCAATGACGGCCATGTCTCTATTGAGGGATTCCTGGACGGACTTCGGCGACCCCTACCAGACCAGCAAAGGTCGGACGGGCGGTTTCTGCAAAATGACTTGAACGCCGCGTTGACTTCGCACACTGCAATACTGTCTGAGAACGAAGGCAGCATAGGCATCTTTCCGCCAGCGCCTAATTCCCACATCCCCCAGTCACACATTGACAAGGGCGCACTCGTACTTGGTCTGCTGAAAGACCTCCCGACCTTTGAAAAATACATAGCGAAGTGGTTTTCACTGACCAGGGGTGTCATCCTGATCGAGCCCATGCTGGAGATCTGGACGCAGGGTCTTTGGTCAACGTGGCACAAGACTCTCGACACGCAGAAGCAGGATGCCATGGCTCATATGTCCTCTGTGGTATGGGCCAACACAGTCACCCCTCTCCAGGGCCTGCTCAAAAGGAGTACAACGCCGGGGGAGTTTTTCCCGAGGACTACGGGAAAAGGCCTAAGGTGGGAAGTTGTTGGCATTATATTCTCGCTGGTTGGCATGCTCGCACAGAGTCTGCAAGGTGCGTCCGGCTTGCCTCGTTAAACACTTCGGCATCTTCGCTAACATGGAGTAGACGGCGACCCAATATTCTGCACACATGATCAGCCGCCAATTGATCGTTCTGCTCTTGCATTGAGAATGAACCAGGCGGCAGAATGTTGCCTTGAATTCTGTAACGACTTTGACATTTTGAACGATCTCTACCTGTGGTTTTTGTACGAATATACCGTCTTGTGTTGCTCGCTCCACTCGAAAGGCAGCTACACAAACTGGCAAAAAGCGAGTTATCTCTGTGGAGCCCTAATGGCCTTTGGGCTCCACGAGGAGATCAAGGTGGATGACAATACGCCTTTCTTCATGGCCGAGCTCAGAAAGCGCGTCTTCATCTGCTCATACGAGAACGACAAGTACACCAGCGCATTTGTCGGCCGGCCGCCCAGGCTCGTCAGACAATACTGCCGTATCCAGCTGCCGCTCGATCTGAGTGACGCACAACTAATGTCCGACGGAACCGACCTCGACAACGCTGTTGGAAGCCTCGACGGCCAAGGCTGGAATCAGGACGGGCACGTAGGGCGGTCGACGTTTGCCCGCATCTTTGCCTCGAACGCGCTTGTCCTCGAGGAGATACTCGAGATATCCCTCGGAGATTTGCCCTCGGAGGAAATCGTGCGACGCGCCGTCGACATCGAGTCCCGCATCATACGGCTCTGGGAGAACTATCCCAGCTTCTTGCGGATCGATCCCAACAACTCGTGGGACATACGGAAAGCGCCGGTCGAGTCTCTATTCCTTATATACATCCGACTAGGTGACCTCGGACACCACTTCCTGCTGCAGCGCACACTAATCAAAAAGGCCGGGGCAGACAGCGGGAAGCTGTTGGCCGTCAGCAGAGAGATACTGACAGCGATCTTGGTGCTCATCAACAACAGAGACAGCATGCGCGAATTCCAGATGGACTTCTACCAGCTGCTCAGCATGTACGGTATACCCTCTGGAGCCGTCATCGGCGTCGAGCTGCTGCACCAGGAACAAGAGACGTCTGCCCTGCCACTTGTGAACCCGCTGCCGCGCTCCGACACTGTGCAAGACCTATCCGTCCTTGTCGCCTGTCTGGGCAGTATCCGACCCGACAGCGGCGGCTATGCCATCTGCGAGCGGGGTCGCAAGTTCTTGAAGTGTATCTTGGACAAAGTCTTGGATCCGTCACATTCGGTTGTGCGGTTGGGGAGCAATGCTGGGGTGGAGGAGGTCGCGGACACAACGTTCACGAATCCTTTGTTCCAGCCTGGTAACGACGGAGAATTTATGAGATGGCTGGAGAATATGGAGTGGGAACAAGAGAGCTGGGTGAACTTCAATTGATTGTTAGCATGGGCTGTTGCTGGAACATTAATGTCTTGGGAAGGTGGATTACTCGGGCACTCGAAATCCGAGTCCAATGGTATTGAGTCTCGATTGCCACATCTTTTGCAATATTTTAGAACGAGTGTGGGCATCCATCTACAAGCGAGAAGCTGTTGCCGAAGCGTCGGTGTCCAGTAAGCTCTGTCGTCACATTGTTTGGAATGTGCGCTAACCCCTTTCCGGAAGTGCATTTACCAACGTCCGAGTCCACTCGAGGGTTCACTCGGTCTTTGAACAACTTCCAAGGATCAGGGGCGGCCCGCATTGAGACAGGAGCAAATTATAATGCTTTATGGCAACAACAAAGCAGCTCACCGGTCTGGGATTGGATCACCGTCCTCCGCGTGCACTTTCCAATCGATTGTGGTGGCACCAAGAAACAATAGCCTTTGGGCCACGCGAGCATTACCTGCAACATACTAACGCCCAAGAGTTGAAATTTGTTTCACCTCCCTTGGCTGGCGCCCGCCCCTGCGCCTCTGGTGGAGATGGCTGACCTGGAGCGCGGAAGTGGCTGCCACGCGGGCCGTGACACTGAGCCACGTCGATAGCAGATGCACGTTAAATTCTGTGCGAGTGTCTCGATTCCACAGCTTCCAACCAGGTCGCTGTTCTCTACATTCTCGGAATGGACGCCGCAAGTAGCGTAGCCCGCACTTATCCCAGTGCGGCGGCCCAGCAGTGACGACTTTTTGTCCCTCACCCCTCCCACTTTCAACTCAGCGGCCACGATATGACGATGAAGGTCATGCGGGCGCGTTTGGCCGCGCGCGGCAGGTGATCTCGCGCGCTCTGGCCACCTTGTGCAAACGCGTACATACCCTATAAACACCCCCGGCCTCCACACTCATTCCTCTCTCTCCCACACTCGCTTCTCACCCCCACACCAAACAACTTCCACGCGACTCCCCACAAAACTCTCCACCAAACTCAATTCCTCCCTTGTTTCCAGAGTACCGAACACGAAGCTTCAGCATGCCATTCTGGCCCTCCTCGAACCGCGGCGCGGGCGTCCAGCTCGGCCGCGTCGAGGCTCCGGTCACTGTGCGCGGGTACCTGATGTGCGTGTTTGCAGCCTTTGGCGGCATTCTCTTCGGCTATGATTCGGGCTACATCAACGGCGTGATTGGCATGAGCTACTTCAAGCACGAGTTCGGACGTGAGTATTCTGCGTCCACAACGCACACTGATCACGAGACTAACGAGCGCAGATTCCGGCTGGGTCAACAACGACGACGCCTCGGATGGATACTTCTACGAGACGTGGCAGAAGTCCCTCATCGTGTCTATCCTCTCGGCTGGCACCTTCTTCGGCGCGCTCGCGGCTGGTCCCATTGCGGACTGGATCGGGCGCCGCACCACCATCATCGCTGGCTGCATTGTCTTCTCACTCGGTGTCGCCTTGCAATTCGCCTCCACCACCGTCGCTCTGCTCGTCCCAGGCCGCCTAATCGCTGGCATCGGCGTCGGCTTCGTCTCAGCCATCATCATCCTGTACATGTCTGAGATTGCTCCCAAGGCAGTCCGCGGCGCCATTGTGTCTGGTTACCAGTTCTTCATCACCATTGGCCTGCTCCTCGCTGCAGTTGTCGACAACGCTACGCAGAACCAGTTCGACAAGGGCGCGTACCGCATCCCGATTGCCATCCAATGGGTCTGGGCTGTTGTCCTCGGCGGTGGTCTCTTGTTGCTACCTGAATCCCCTCGCTACTGGGTCAAGAAAGGCCAATTGGCCAAGGCAACAAAGGCTCTTGCAACTCTCCGTGGACATCCCGTCGACTCGTCATATGTGCGCGAGGAGCTCGCTGAGTTGGTCGGCAACTATCGCTACGAGCTCAAGCACACTCAATCTTCTTGGCTCGACTGCTTCCGTGGCGGCTGGACTCCATCTGGCAACTTGCGCCGCGTCGTGCTCGGCATGGCGCTGCAGATGATGCAACAGTGGACCGGTGTGAACTTCATCTGTAAGCCTCCCCCCCTCCCCTCCTCTTATTCACCATCTAACACTTTCCAGTCTACTACGGCACCACCTTCTTCAAGACCGTCGGTATCCAAAACGCCTTCCTCATCTCCATGATCACGACCGCCGTCAACGTCTGCTCAACCCCCATCTCCTTCTGGGCCATCGAGAAAGCCGGGCGCCGCGCCCTGCTCATCTACGGCGCCGTCGGCATGGCCATCTGCGAATTCCTCATCGCCATCATCGGCACCGCGGCCCCCGATTCCCGCGCCGCCTCCCTGTGCATGATCGTCTTCACGTGCATCTACATCTTCTTCTTCGCATCCACCTGGGGCCCCGCGGCCTGGGTCGTCATCGGCGAGATCTTCCCTCTCCCGATCCGAGCTAAAGGTGTCGCGCTCTCGACGGCGAGTAACTGGTTCTGGAACTTCATCATCGGTTTCATCACCCCGTATCTGCTCGACGAGAAGTACGGCAATCTTAAGGCAAAGGTGTTTTGGATCTGGGGTTGCACGTGCACGTGCTGCGTGCTGTTCGCCTACTTCCTTGTTCCTGAGACGCGCGGATTGAGTCTGGAGCAGATCGACAAGATGCTCGAGGAGTCGAGCCCGCGCAACAGCACCAAGTGGATGCCGACGGCCACGTTTGCCGATTCATCGATTTTGGAGCGCGATTCGGCTTTGAAGGATAGCCCGGCTAAGACGGTGGGTGTGCGGGATGACGAGGGCAGCGAGCAGAAGGAGAAGGTGTAGGCTTTTGAGCTGCCCTTTGTATCTGACTGCCGTGTGTGTGCGTGTGTGTGTGGCCTTGTGTGCGACGTAGCACCGTGAGCGGAAAGCTTTGGCCTGTTTCTTTTCACCACTGGTGTCTTTTATCACTGGTGTTCATGGACTAGGGTCCGACAATGGTCTGCATGCCCCTGGGGTATTGCTTGATTGGGGTGGGTCAGTAGCTTTGTAGCAGTACTTGGCTAGACACTCAATCAACATTCAACAAAAAAGTTCTTCTGATGATCGCGTAATGTTTACTCTACTCATGGACAGGCTAGCTTCATTCAAGTCGAGCCGGAATCCTTAGACATCTGTCTGTTTTGATGTGCATCCCCCGAATACTCATAATACCCACACATTAAAGTCTGTGGTTGGCCCTACGATAGCCCAGAGCGGCGAGTCCGCCACCTCCGCCTAGTCTAATACCGTGTCGCTGCTTAATGTAAGTACACGCCTACAAGTAGTGCAGCGTTAATAAACGTACCCTAAGCAGCCCTAGTTCTGTCTATTACTTCTTCGCTTCTCCTCAATCCAGGACCTCAAAGCACCAAGATCGAGGACACTTTACATGGTACGCAAATCGATAATATACTACATTACATCCAACAAAACAAGTCCATCGCACCCCCAAGGGCCAAAATTATCCACAAGAACAAAACCAACCTTCCCATCCCCAATCCTTTATACCCCTCAACCTCTCCTCGCCCCCCTAACAACCTCCTCATACGTCGGCGGCAGATAAGCCGGCGGCGCCTCCCCCCCATCCAAGCTCCCCCTCCTCTCCCCCTCCGCCTCCTCACTCTTCCCCCTCACCCTCAAAGCATCCCCCACCACGCTCCTCCTCGCCTCCTCAAAACTCTGTTCCTCCTCCCACCTCAGCACCGCGGCTTTTTCTTCCTTCTTCTGCTTGCGTTTCTCGTGGATGGTTTTTGCGCCAATGGCGATGCCGGCGATGATGAGGGAGGCCATGTCTGGGTCGCGTTAGTAGGGCAGGAGGAAGGGAGGGGATGGGGGCGTACGTGAAACGGGGCCTTTGTGGTGGTGGGTGAGGGCGACTTGTTGGGGTTGAGGCTGTGCGAGTACGACGGCGGAAGTTGGTGAGGGTGTGTGTGTGTGCTTCTTGCAGTATCCGCGGCGGGCTTCGCGTGTGCAGTGTGCGGTGTGTGGTGTGTGGTAAGAGGCGTCTGGAACTGATGTGACGGGAATGTGGTGCGTGCAAGTGAGGTGTTTGGCCTGGGCTCGATTGCAGCGGCGTGTGGCGCGTTGATTGCGCTTGGTGGTGTAGTATGTGTTGTTGATGTTGTTGTTTCTGCGGCACATTGCGGCTCTTATATACTATCGTACCAAGGAGCTAGGCAGAGGTCGTGATGTATGGGAGGCTTGGGTGTAGTGTGGCTGTGGGCACGAGATTTGAGTTGTTGGTGTTAGGCGAATGCGAGAGTAGGATGCGAGATGCGAGCTGAATGTGAATTTGAAAAACTCGGGACGCCTTGCAACATTTATACGCGATGGATAACTCCCTCAGCCCACAATAGGACCGACGTGCTCGACTGCTGCGCACGCGCGTAACATGGCGAGAGCTCAGCCTGCCCACCTCTACGATCAGGCTTGAGTATGCGGAGACGCCGGTTTGGGAGCCGAGATGCGCAAAACGGGAGGGAAAGATGGTCCGAGCCAAGCCGTATTACGGCCGCTGGAATGGTGACGAAATACACCGACGGGAACTAACTTGTAGCGGCGAGGCGCAGTACAGAAGCGTGATTGGATAGCTTGCGTCTGGGCGAGATGCGATTGGCCGGCGCATTCGATGCCGGATTAGGACTCGATCGGGTGCTCAAGTGTAAAGAAACGAAGCGCATCGTATTACATCTGTGGCGTTGCATGACGATATAGTCGAGATCGAAGCTGTAGACAGCATGGGTAGCATGGTTGAAGCATCTGAATAGACAACGGCCTGTGCTGCGCTGCCGTTTTAGCCCTCAACTAGAGGCACCCTGCACCTTCAACAATAGGCATTAGGTATAGGAGAGCATAGCGAATTTAGAGGCCACTAAAGTCCACGAGGCCTCTGTGAGATGGCATAGTCAGAATCATAGTTGTTTGATACGATAATCTGTAGCACATCGTTGATGAAGATGTAGAAACCTACATAATCTCCTCCGTCAAGGAGAATCTATGCTTGCATTCTCGATCCCTTAGTAGGAATGGTAGAAAGGAGATGTAATTAGTCAAGGCGATGTCTCTTCGCGTACTTGCTTAACAGCATGTTTCGTCTGATGTTCAAAGTCCAAAAGATGCACACGACACCTGGATTGAATAGTTGTAGGCGTTGAGCACACGTGTCGAAAGGAACAAGAACGTGAAAGTGAAAATGAACGAAGAATAAAGGTAGGATATCGATATTGGGCTATGCTAAAACTATGCTGGAATTTCGGAGTGGCTGTGAAAGCAACGCAGCGCATGCCTACAGACTAGTCAGCTTGAGCCAATCATATCCATAGAGTACGAAAGGCGAAAGTCGAGTTCAGTGCTCTCTTTGATCCGCATAGTCGATCCATGATAGTATCACGGTCGATTGAATCAGAGACGCAAAAACGAGACTCGTCGCGGTGGTTATCCGAGGGAAAACCGACATGCAACAAGCTCAAGCGCCAGGCTTTTCTTCATCCCAACTCAAATATGGGGTGTACTGATGAATAAAGACTTACTCGTGGCGGTAGCCGTCAACTGCTCGGGCAAGATAAGCGCAGCGCCAGGTAAGCGTTGGATGCAAGGGTCACGGTGTCTGGCCCAAACAAAAGATGCTCGATAGCTTAGTGCTTCTTCCGGGCAGACTGACTGACCAACTTCTTCTTGAGGTGCTTGGGCATCTTTTCCTTTCGCTTCTCGCGCTTCTCTTCCTTGACGGCCAGTTTGTGGGCTTTCTTCTCGTCCTTGTCCATGTTGCGCTTTCCACGAGGCGTGCCCTTTTCGAAGCGGCTCTCGTCGCCATCATCGTCGCTCTCGTCGCTGCTGTCTTCTTCTGAATCCTCATCCTCATCCTCATCGGCCTTGTTGGCCACCTTGTCGGCGAGCAGGCCTTGGTAGACCAGACCCTCGCCCTCGCCTTTGTTGACGAGATTGGCGTCGCGCTCGATGTCATAGACCTGTTCCAGGGTCTGTGGAATGAATTGATTTCGGAAGACCTCGTCCTCAACGTCGTCCTCGCGCCTCTCATCCTCTGTCAGAGACGCTCGCTTCTTGAACATTGTGCCGATGGTATTCTGCATATCGTGCGTTTCAGTGCTTCCCCCAGACTCTGTTATGAACATGAAGACTTTGCGCTCAGAAAGCACCTCCACGTTGCGTGAACGGAAAAAATCCGACACGTTCTTCACGTCCATGCGCAGGAATTCAAGCGATCTGGGGTGGTCGTGTTCGACGCTTTGGGACACGTCAATCATGTACAGCTTGTCCTCGTGGTACAGCAGATTGTACTCGCTCAGATCGGCGTGGACGAGTTTGCAGACCTGATACATGACGCGCATGTAGCCAAGTAGCTGGACGTACAGTGACGTCCACTTTTGTTCCTCCTCTTCGCCTGTGAGACCTTCAAATTGGACGTCGCGCAGCCGTGGAGCCGCCCAGCCTTTCCTATCGCCAAGAAAGCCCATGACGAGGACATGTAGCCGGAGATGAAGCGGCTCAGGAGCCGGAATGCCAGCACCGTATATTCGCTTGAGGTTGCGCATCTCCTTTTCCGCCCATACTTTGACCATGGCTCGGTTGTTGCTCTTGTTGTAGCCCTGCCTGAACCTGTACTCGCCGGTGACATACTTGTCTCGGTCCTTGAACACCAGGATGCTGGTCTTGTAGACCTTGATGGCGCGGTGTAGAGGCTTTGCATCTTCTCCGTCTGGAATGGTGACGGCGTGATATACGTTTGCCTCTTTGCCGGTCGAAATGACGCCGTGGATCTCCGACACGACATTCTTGTTGATGAGTTGTAGCAAGATCATGCGCGTCCGCGGATCAAGCACTTGTTCTGTGGTGGCACGATCGCTCTTGTCTTTGTCCCGCGTCGAGCCACCCGCAGCACCGGAAAAGCGTTGGTCGAGACGGATCTGGGAGGCATGTTTCGACAGCGAGGAGATTTGGTCGTCGATGGAGGCTCGAGTGTTTGCCGACGGTTTCTGGGAGTTTCTTGTTGATTTCTGTTCGACAAGCTCGGGCGCTCCTTCCTCGTCCGAATCGAATAAATCGTCGACGTCGGATTCGTGTTCTGCATCCACGTCGGGCTGGACATGCGGCTCAGTCGCAGCGCTCGAAGCAGGCTCGGCCATGTTGGGAGGTGAGGTATTGTGGAGGAGGATAGGATCGTAGGTGGTTGTGGTTGTTCTTGTTGACGTCTATTTGACTTGTATTTGACGGTGCTGTGGGAGACTCTGTACGCGAGTCAAAATGAGTCGGCTTCTTGACGCGTGAGTCGAGATGAGTCAAGTTTACGCGCGGCGGGGTACGGTAATTTCTCTAATTTTCGAGTGTGTGATGCAACCGCCCCTCGTTTCTGCCGGGCGGTCTGGGAATCATTGTGCACCCCTTGCCCATCCCATGTATTGATTGCAAGGTGAACTCAACTCAATCATATTTGTTTGAGATGCTCGAGTCCGCCAAGGACCCGACGAGCTTTGGCAGACAGGAAGAGGGTATCAAAGACGAAAAGCATGCACCTTGTCCTCCAGTCACATCCGCCTCTTGACCCTCGTTAGCGCCCTCTCCACCACGTTTCTCCCAAGTTGCGGAATGCTACGTGCAACGGCCTCCGTCTCCGTCTCTTGCTCTCGCTCTGCGTCGTGCGCAATGCCCTCCTCGGTGCGAGAGACGGCTTGCACCTCGTACTTCCTAGGCGGGTCTCTCAAGCCAGGCCATATGTCCAAAGGCAGGAAGTCGCCTTGGGCAATGGTAAAGTGCTCCCTTGCTCGCTCATCCTCCGCATGCAGCCTGTCTAGCTCTCGTTGCGCTTCCTCGACCTTTCGCTTCGCCTTCTCGTGTCTTCGTCGTCGTGATGCTATCTCTACCAGCAGCTCAGCATACGCCAAATCAAAGCGTTCGTAGAACTCTCGCTGCTTCTCCCACTCGTCCACACCCGCCAACAGCGTAGGCCTCGTGTCCTCGAGCCACGACGCGTGGAATGACCGTGACGTCGCTATGTGTGACTTGGCCTGATTGCCGAGATTCGCGAGCAGTTTCAGGATACTGTTTAGAGCAGAGTCTTCACTTCGCAGGTGTGTAATGTGGTTGTCAATCTGGGAGAGCAGAAAAGTCATCTCCCCACCTCGCTCGCGGATCTCGGACACGACATCCTCGACCTCGTGCGCGTCCTTGACCAGCACTGTCAACATCTCCTGTCGCTCTTCGCTGCTCATTGGCTCTGCGGGCACAGAGACATGGTCGCCAGAAGGCTCTGGGGCATCGCCCGTGGCTTGCGTTGCGGCGGCAGCGCCTCCCTCGGTATGCCTCAGGGCGGTGACGCAGAGGTCATAGTGTCTTACCAGCGACTGGAATGCCTGCGCCGCCTCTCTGGCATGGCCTTCGAGGTCATGGTATAAGCTGGGTATTGGGCTTGGATTCGAGGCCGTGGCTGGCGTGTTGGGCACGTTCTCGAGGGAGGAGTGCAGGTTCTCCAGCGAGGTATCAAAGGCGTCGTTGCTCTCGCCGAGAGTCGAGCGGGCTTCGTTGTAGCGGTCTATACACGCGCGCAGCGAGTCTTTGAGGTTAGTGACGGTGGTGCTGTCGATGAAATCGAAGAGGTGCTTCTGGGGGGTGGAGGGGGGCTGGAGGACAGCTTCGATGGGCGTGTCGCGGAGCACAGTGAGTGTGGACTGGAGACCAGCGAAGGAGGTATCGAGATGGTGGAGCATTTGCTGCGCTCCAGGTTAGTCGCCGCATGAACGCTTGGGGAGAGCTGGCTACCTTGTACTCGGCCTGCACCTCCTCCTCTACCACGTCGATGCCGCGCCGCACTGCCTCCAGCGCATCCACCTGTTCGTCGACGATGGTGCGCACGGCCGAGTTGCTTGCGGCCAGGACGGCATTCTCCTCTAGCAGCTGGCGCGCCGTCGTCACGATGTCGTTGGCGCGCCAGAGCACCGTCTGCGTATTCAGAGCCCGCTTGGACGCGACAAAGTGGCCCACGAGATCCTCGAGTCTTGTGGGGCGGTTGGGATTGAAGGAACGGGAGCTTGCGCTGCTGGCTGGGGACGCGGGCGACTCGGGAGAAGCCATGGCGGCTCCAGGCTGGGAACCGAGTACTGGGACGAGGTTATCGAGCTGCGGCGCCCCACATCAACCAGGGGCTTCAAAGCTCCATCAACGCAGGTGCAAGCACTAGAGCGGGATGAAGGGATGGCAACAGTCACGCATGGTGGTGGTGGTGGTGGTGGTGGGCATCAGAGGAGTGTGGAGAAAGCGAAGGTCCAGGGTGGGAGGGTGCGCTACGCCCGATGCAGCAAGGCGTGGATCCAGAACAGTGGAACGGAACCCGGGGACTGCAACTGCAAGAACGATGGGCGACATGACCGGCAGGCGCGACCGTGGCAGCGGCGACGGGTAGTCACGGCAAATGGTCGCGCGAAACCAGGGGCAGACATGCAGCGAAGAGGAAGAGGATGAGAAACGAGGGTTGGGCACACGTGCGGCATTTCCTCTGCGAGCCAAGCGGGTTGCGTGCTCGACGTTTGCTCATCCAAGACGGCAATGGCGTGCTGGGCGAGGCGGCGACCCTTCCCGTCATTCTCCCTCGTCGTCCTCCCCTCCTCCCCCACCCATCCACCGGCTGCCGTAGGACGCGGTACCTGCACCCGCAGAAGCATCCACAACCGCATCTACCCCACCCCATTCACCTTGCTGCGGCCTCGTCGCCGTCCAGCAACTGCGCGCCCACGTCTTCACCGCCAGAACGCCGGCGGCCGTCTACCCCATCCAATCTGCGCCCGTGCGACAGCCGCATCCTAGCTCCCGCCCAGCACGCAATCTGCCCGCCGAATCTCGACACCCGCATTGCGCGCCCTCGCTCGTCCCATGTGTGAGACGGGCGCTCGCCCTTCATAGGGACCCTGGCCGACCCAATTCCACCCTGAGGTACTTGTGCTCGATCGCCTAATATGGCGTCAAACAGCACCAGTACCGTCCACGCACTCGCACGCAATCCTGACCAAGCTGCCGCGAGCCCCAAGCGCAGGCGTCTCTCCTGGCGCACACAGCTTCCACCGCCCTCCGACCTCGATGGCTCATATTCTCCAGCTCCCGATCCACATACGGCTTTGTTGCAAGGCCACGACCACGAGGGAGCAGGACGATCTAAGCATTTGGCCGAGGACGACAATATTATCGAGACCAGCAAGACAGCGTCAAAGCAAATGGAGAAGATGATCACGCCGTATCTTGTCCAGCACATACCGAAGCAGTACAACCCTCTGGGCGGCGGCCTGCTCGCACGAGATGCTCCCACGAATGGAAACACCAAATACTGCTACCGGCACCGGCCCGACCTGCTGTGTCGCAGGCAAGCCGACGAGCCGACCATGGAGCAACTACAACATGTCAGTGGCCTTTTTCTATTTTCCCGACTTTGCTAACCCCGTCCAGGAGCTCGGCAGAGAGTCCCAGGAAGACCAGCAGAACATCGCCAACGTCTGGTCCCTCTTCTCAGCTGCGCCGTCCAAGCATCGAAACCTCATGCTGCAAGGCATCCTCGCCCAGTGCTGCTTTCCTCAGCTCTCCTTTATATCATCGTCGGTCCGCAGCCTGATCAAGATCGACTTTGTTGCCGCCCTCCCCGCCGAGCTGGGCTTCAAGATCCTCTCCTACCTAGACCCTACATCGCTCTGCAAGGCCGCACAAGTCAACCGCAGGTGGAGGCACCTCGCTGATGATGATGTCGTCTGGCACAAGATGTGTGAGCAACACATCGACAGAAAATGTACAAAGTGCGGCTGGGGCCTGCCCTTGTTGGACCAGCGAAGGCTGCGGACGGAGAAGCGACGCATACAATTGCGCGCGTCGGGCCAGGGACTCAACGACCTCTCTCCAGGTCTTCCAGGCGAAAATGTTTTGGCGAGCATTGCAGGGACCAAGCGCCCCGCCCCCGAGCCCCCAATGTCTCCGGAAAATGCAAAGCGTCCTTGTGATCAAGAGCTGCGCGACCAACAGGCATCCTACTTTGATCAACCAAAGAAGCGACCATGGAAGGATGTGTACAAGGATCGCTTCAAAGTCGGCACCAATTGGAAGTACGGACGCTTCTCCACCAAGATACTCAAAGGGCACACCAACGGCGTCATGTGCCTACAATTCGACGACCGCATCCTGATGACGGGCTCGTACGACGCCACGGTGAAGATATGGGACCTGCAAACTGGACACGTCATCCGCACCCTCAGCGGACATAGCCAGGGAATTCGGTGCCTGCAATACGACGACGAAAAGCTGATCACGGGAAGCTTGGACAACACAATCAAGATCTGGAACTGGCGAGATGGCAAGTGCATCAAGACTCTGCATGCCCACCAGCGCGGCGTCATCGGCCTCCACATGGCGGACAAATTGCTCGCATCCGGTTCGTCGGACAACACCATCATGGTGCACGACTTCAACACGTTCCAGCGCTTCTCCCTGCGTGGCCACGGCGACTGGGTCAACTGCGTCAAGATCGATCTGCCCTCGCGCACCTTGCTCTCTGCCTCGGACGACTGCACTGTCAAACTATGGGACCTTGATACACACCTCTGCCTCAAGACGTTTGAAGGACACGTTGGCCAAGTCCAGCAGGTCCTCCCTCTCCCGGCCGAGTTTGAGATTGACGAGGACGACTTCACAGCGCAGGCCAGCAATGACATGTCCGACACAGCGTCACTCAGCTCAGACCGTCCCGTCATCCACAGAGCCGCATCTCCGGATGCGGCTCCGCTGCCCCTCTTCCCAGACGACCCTGATCGCCCGCAGCCACCATCGTACATGCTGACCGGCTCACTCGACGGGACAATTCGTCTCTGGCACATCCCCACTGGCCGCTGTGTCCATCGCTTCTTTGGCCATGTCGAAGGCATCTGGTCGCTCGCGGCCGACACGTTGAGACTCGTCTCCGGCGCCGAGGACAAGACGATCAAGATCTGGGACCCGCGCACGGGGAAACACGAGCGCACGCTGACAGGACACACCGGACCCGTCAACTGTGTGGGGCTGAGCGACTCGAGATTGATCTCTGGAAGCGAGGACGGAACCGTGAGGGTGCATTGTTTCTGGAGCGAGGGCGAAAAAGAGAAGGAAATAGACGAGGCTGCAGCCACTTCGGCATCGTGATCAACATGGACTCGAGGAAGCCTTTGCCGCTCTTTAACATATTGCGTTGGTTTTCATTTACAGGCATTCATCTGGAGTTTCTGGCAAAGAATCAAGGGTCGGTCTGGGTCTGAGCACAAAGCCTCGCGGCAGGGATTCTAATTTCAACCATGGCGTCCATCTTTACCACGACTTTTCAACACGGCGCCTGGATCAGCGATTGGGAAATGCCACAGGAGGCAACGGGAGTTTGCAATCGGTCTTAGATGCTAGATACCCTTCTGTTTCCCAAGATTTTCTAGACGTTTGATTATCATCCAATGGGATCATTTGTGCTGAACACGAGGCACCGCCGTGCGTGCCAAACGTGATACAAATTGTCATCACTCGCGTTCCGCCCGTTTGGAAGACATTCTGAGCCAGGGGGCGACGGCGAGTGGGCGAGTGGTAGGAGACAGCAGGGTGCGCGTGGCGTCGTGGTACGGCAATGGTCCAAGATGCTTCGGGAATGGCGTGATATGGGGACATTGGTCGAGGCGTGGAGCGGAGTGAGACATGGCTCGGACTGCGTGTACATGTATGAGGTGCTTGGGGGTGAGGGGGACGCATATATGCAGTCCTGCCTACACTCTCTGCTCGTCCGAGGTGCAAAACTCGCGTGCAATTATCAAAGAATTGTCAAAGCCTCGTCTTTTTCGCCCGGAACTGAATATCTCTTGTTCTGAAAAAGAGGAAATAGAGGAAAGGATCGCCATGGCATCGTCCAATCCGTGCTCGTCACCTCCAGCCTCTCCTACACGCACGCCACCCTTCTCGGCGCCACCCTCGCCACTCGCTCTCAGCAGAATAAGCTCGACATCGTCCGTCTCATCAACAACATCCTCAAACTCGTCGACATCAACATACCTCACCGAGTGCCCTCCCGAACAAGACCAAAAGTACATCATCACCCTCCAGGGTCAGAACCTGGTGGCCGGCGCCAGGGAAGCACAGCTGTGTTTTCTGATGGGCTTTGCTCTGAGGAAAGATGGAGGGGTGCATACGGGCGTGGAAGGGGTCGTTGGATTAGGTTGACGTCGTTATCTAGGAAATAGTCACCGGAAGAAGACGAGAGGCGGGCAACATGGTGGTAGTAATGGTAGTACTTTTCCCTAGCTCCCGTAAAAATGCGAATCCGGAGCCCGATCTATATGCAGTCAACCCCACCCCCCAGATATACAGGCTTGCGTGGTATCAGCCCAAACAGATATCCACCTCTCCAGCTCTCGATACGGTGCGCAATTATTCCGGCTTCCGCCCACATACAAACCAAAACTTGATGTACAAATGCAAACTCCGATCCCTAACCTCATTCACCACCTTTGCGGTAATGACCTTGCACTCCTCCTCGGTCCACCCCAACACCTTCCCAATAAACCCATACGTATACGGCTCGATCCCCATGGCCATATGCTCCCGCTGATACCTCCCAATCTCCTTCATCCTCGCATCCTTCGGCCACCCTCCCACCGGCACCTTCACCACCCTCTCCCTAACATCCACAAACCCCGCCCTCCTCATCCTCTCCCCCAACCCCGCCCCCACCCTCAACTCCTTCCCGAACTTCCCCGCCGCGCTATTACACAGCTCCTGCCACTGCACCAGACTCTCCGCCTTCGCCACACTCCCATCATCACTCCACACCCACGCCTCCGGCTCCTGAAACTCCAACCACCCACTCCCGGGCTCCAAATGCGCAAAGCACTGTGCCACAAGCCGATCCCAGTCCCCAATACTCCCACTCAGCCCCCGCACATGCACCAGCTCGAACCTCTCTTCCGCAGGGTACACCCACTCGGCCTCGGCATCATCGATATAAAACCTCGCATTCGGCGGCACCCAACTGGGCTGAATCGGGCTCAAGTCCGTGCCCACAATCGTGCTGCCCGGATTCTCGTCCGCGAAATCAATCGCCCAGATGCCTGTCCCCGTGCCGAGATCGAGCACGCGCGAGGGAGGGTTGGGCAGGGGCGCATCGTACAGTTTCCCGTTTAGAAGGAGGAGGAAGATGTGGTGGAGCAGGTCGAGCCGGTCTTGCTCTTCGTCGTCGTTGGGGAGCGGGTAGGCGCCGCTGCGGTAGCCGTGGTAGCGGCGGCCGTTGGAGTACTCGTAGTTTAGGATTGAGGAGGCGAGGGAGGTGCTGCTGGTGGAGTTTGCGTCGAAGGCGGAGTCGGCGTCGGAGTCCTGGGGGGAGGGTTAGTGGGGGTGAAGGGCGGGGAGGGGTGCGAGGAGAGGATGGTGTGAGGTGCGAGGGGTGTCGCATCGCAGCTACACTGATCGCTCCGGCAGTCGCTCTGGGGTCGGGGTTCGTACCGTGGGCGTCGCCGTGTCGATTTCGAGATGAGCATCGTCGTCGTTGGCGTCGGGAGGCGGGGCGGGAGGCTGTTGCGGCTCTGCGGACTGGTGCGATTGTGTTGGTGGTGGTGGTGGCGTCGACTGGGACGGCCCGCCAACGTTTGCCGACGACATCGTCTGCGGACGTTCTCTTCAACTACTCGGGGAATAGCGAGGAAGAGAGATGGAAAGAACAGAAGATGCAGGATCGCTGAGCCCAAAGTCACGCCGGGCCGGGAATCAAACTCGTACCCGTAAACCCCCCCCCCCCCCCCCCCCCCCCCCCCCCCCCCCCCCGGCTGTCTCGTCCCAACTGGCAATCTGCGCTGCCCTGTTCCCACTCTCCCAGCATTCCCCGCTGCCGATGGGCCATGAGACCCGGACGTACAGGCCTCAGTGTTACAAGACGCGCGCCTAGCGACCAGACGCCGCACTGAATCCCCACAGTCGGGTTGGCCCGGTGCGACAATGGCCTGCCATCCAACACCCTCCCCGTGTGTGAATGCAGACAAGCGGCAAGCATGCATCCGCCTCGCGCGCCTCGCGTCCAGGATGCCAGGAACAAACACGGCGTCGACGAACCAGCGGACCCCGTTGCTCCGGAGCGGCAGCTCGCAGCTCGCAGCGAAGCAAATAGTCGACAAGCCCCATCGTGGCGCCAGACCTAATCTCCTGGCGGAGGGGAACGGGTTGTGAAAGGCACGCGGTCCCATGTCCTCCCCCCGTAGCGCACCGTCGTGGCGAGACGTCAAAACTGCCCGTCTTGCTTGGTCCCCCTCTTTACACTGCTCCCCACCGACTCCCCTGCGCCGCGAGCCATGGAACTGGGGTCGTCGTCGTCGTCTTCCTCGTCGTCGCGGGCCGTCGTGCTGGGCGCCGCTGTCGCGGCATGGCTCGCCTACTTATGTGCCCTGGCCGTCTATCGCTTGTGTTTCCACCCTCTGGCCAAGTTCCCGGGTCCGAGATTGGCCGCCGTGAGTGTGGTGTCTGGGGGAGAGTGTGTATTGGGCGGCCGTGTTGCGAGTTACTTTCTACTTTGAGTTCGGCCGCTGCTTACAACTTGCCCTGGATCTTCTGGTTGGATGGTCTGCTGATGCGCGTGTAGGTTACATCCTGGTACGAAGCCTACTTTGAGATTGTGCTCAAGGGCCAGTACTCGAGACAGATCAGCAGGCTGCATGATGTGTACGGTATGTCGTCTCGTTGAGTGGTGCATGTTTCATTTCACATGTCGCTGGTATGCAAGAGGATCGCAGGCGACAGTAGAGCCGCACTCCCCTCGCCTGAGCCTGATCTCGCAAGTAACTTCCAATCGGCGAATTGTCATTTTCGGAACTTAAAAGCGTTGGGTGGTACAAAAGCTTCTGACAGGCGCCGTGGCTAACTTTGCGACACAGGGCCGATTATTCGGGTCACACCACACGAACTTCACATCAGGGACAGCCATTTCTTCGAAGAATTCTACTCAAAGGATCCCAATTGTAACAAGGATGGCTGGGACAAGCGCTTTGGCAGCCAGAATGGTATTCTCCCGACTGTGCACGCGGCCATTCACAAGCGGAGGCGTGCGGCATTGAACCCAATGTAAGATTTCAACCCCATCGACTTGGGACGTTATCTTAGCAAACATTGCTGATGCTTTTCCAGGTTCTCGCGCCGCTCCATTCTCAGCTTCCTGCACATCATCGAACGCCATGTCGACACGCTCTCCGGCCGTATGCAGGAATTTGAAGCCCGCAAGGAACCCCTGAATCTGTCCTTGGCTATCCCTGCCCTGACAGGCGATATTATCATGGACTACTTCTTCGGATTCAATTACGGCCAGCTCGAGCATCCAGAGTTTGAGTCGTTCCACGACGCTTTTCTAAAGATTGGTGCAATGGGCCACATCGCCACACAGTTTCCGTCCATCTTTCCGGTATATGCGCTCAACCCAAGTCACATGCCCATCAACTAACCTCCGCCAGATCATGAACTCGATCCCCGACTTCATAACAGAATGGCTCCAACCCGCCGCCAAACCCCTCCTCCGCTTCAAACGCGTACGCCCTCCTTCCCCTCCCCCCTTCCCCCAACTAACCCCCCCACCCAGGACCAATGGCAAACCATCTCCCTCACCCTCTCCGGCTCCTCCCTAAAAACCAACGACGCAAAAACCACAATCTTCCAAGAAATCCTCTCCTCCAAGCTCCCCGCCTCCGACAAAACCCACCAACGCCTCGCAGACGAAGCCCAAATCGTCGTCGGCGGCGGCGTAGAAACCACAGCCTACGCCCTCATCATCGCCCTCTTCCACATCACAAACACGCCCCGCATCTACGCGCGCCTGCACGCCGCCCTCGTCGCAGCACTGCCGAATCGCGCGGACGTGGACTTGCATGCCCTCGAGGCGATTCCGTATTTGCGTGCTTGTATTCTAGAGGCTACGCGGTTGAGTTATGGGCTTAGTGCGCGTAACCCGCGCACGCGCTTGCAAGACTGGGTGTATGGGCAGTGGGTGATTCCTGCGGGGACGAGCGTGGCGATGAGTATCCCGGATGTGAGTCATGACGAGGGTATTTTTGGAAGGAGTAGAGAGTTTGTGCCTGAGCGGTGGATGGGGGAGGGGGGGAGGGACAAGGAGAGGTTTATGGTTAGTTTTGGGAGGGGGGTGCGGAGTTGTTTGGGGGTTAAGTGAGTGCTGCCTTTTATTTGCCGTCTGCTGTGCCTTTTTGGAGGGGTTGGAATTGCGTGAATGCGAGCTGACGAGGACGTGTGTAGTCTGGCTTGGGTCGAGCTGTATCTTACCCTGGGCATGGTGTTCAGAAGGTACAAGCTCGAGCTTTTCGAGGCGGATGTGTCGGATGTGGAGATGGGACATGACTTTTTCATTCCCGTGACGAGGCTCGATTCAAAGGGCGTGCGGGTGTTTGTCAGCTCAACTTCGGACTAGGGGTCGATCGTCATGATTATCTTTTGACCCTTCCATTTGCTTGGACAGTTTGGGATGAAGTTGGGAGAAAGGCCTGCTCGAATGGCGTTGGGTTTGACTTAATACTGCGGGCGCTGGAGGTGGAGTTCCACATCGGACATGGTCCTGTAGCATATCGTTGCTGGAGAAGCTCAGGGGAAAGTCTGTTATATGAGTAAAGGATTGAGCCTATAGGAAGGAAACTGTATGTTGGTAAACAATTCAATCAGGGGCTCCTACCCGCGCGATACCAGCTAGACATGGCGCTTGCAGAGTCTCACTCGAAATTGGCAGGCTAGAACTTCTTTACATGCTTATCTGTCACCCATAATCTCACCAGGACAAACACAGAAGCATCTGTAATACGAATCACCAAACATCTATTCATGCCTCAAATGAGCCATGATGGACGCCCTTTGCAATTCGATTAGAAGCAACACATGATCATACTCGTACTCATACAATCCCCCTCTTCCCCCATCCCCTACAACATATTCTTCCTCCACGCCCTCGTCCCCATCTTCTCAATCTCCTTGACCTCCAATATCCCCCTACACTCCCCATCCTCAAGCGCCTCCACCACCGCCGCGCCCACCAAATCCGCCTTCAACGGCTTGACCCCCCCAGCCCCCATCAACCACGTCAACCGCCCACCAACCATATCGTTGACAGTCGACGCTATGCCGCCAGCCAGCGCAATAGGCATCGTAAACGCCCTTGAAGCATCGTACAAGAACGGCGCGCGCACAAAGACAGAACGCATACGAGGAAACGTCGTACTAATAATCGACTCCGCCTCACGCTTCGTCGAGATGTAACGCGCAGGCAGCACCGGCGCGCCCGCAGCCGCCGAAATGTACAGAAATGCCGGCACATTGAAGCTCGAGGCTTCTTTTGCCAGAGATACAGCTACTCAACACGTCAGCACATCCTTTCGCATGCAGCAGCAGCATCGTACCAGAATCTCTATTCATGACCTCGTACGTCATTTGGCCATCCTTTTCCAGCGGCCGCAGCGGCTCGCCGTCTTGTCTATCCAATGGATTCTGCGTGCCCGCTTTGGTGCTCGAGAATGCGCGCTGTAGGCCGGCGATTGGGGATTCGCGACCGCTGACGACGCCTTTGTAGTCTGCTTCGAGGAGTATGCCCATCGAATGCACGACGGCGTCGGCGTGTTCGAGGTGCGAGGTGTAGGTCGAGGGGTTGAGGATGTCGCCTTTTTGCCAGGACACGGACGAGGCCCAGGGTGGGGGGTTGGGGGACGAGGTTATCGAGGACCAATTCGGGTCGCCAGAGCGGCTAGGGGCTGTGAGTGAATGGGATGGGATGAGAAAGGGGTGAGTTGTACGATATGGAGGTTACGGCCCAGCCGCGGTGGGCGGCGGCTTTGCAGATGCGGCTTCCTGGAGCTGTTAGAGCTGGGATCGAGGTGGACATGGACGATTATTCTATCGAACTCACCGAGAAAGCCATTGCCGCCACACACTACGAGATTCTTCTTGACTGCCTGAGCCATTGAGTCTGTGGGTGGTGTGTTATAAAGAAGACATGCTGGTGAAACTGCAGAGCTCAAGTCTTGATGTCACTCCACTAAGAGTCCTTGCATAGGGCTGACATGGGTGCGGTGGCGCCAAGCTGCGGCGACTAGGCGGAGGTGCCGCATTCACTGGACTTTCGCGATTACAATCTGCAGGGCCCGCGCACAATTCGCTGCCAGATGATATACTGAGATAGCTTGTGTTCATTCTCGACAACTACAATCGACGCGCTAGAACAAAACCCCCTCCTGCGTCGAACAGAGAAGACGTCAATCGACCTCCACCATGCCCGCCCCCGCGGCGAACAAGCGCGTCAAAGTACACAATGCTCCCCTTGTTCAAGTCTCGCATAGCTAACGACGCGTAGAACAGGCGTGTGAGCCGCAACATAAGTACACATCCCCTTATCTCTCCTCTCGATCTCAAACCAACCCCCCATAGTCATCGGCTCGGAAGCCTTCATCCTCCCCCCCCTCGGCGACCCCGCGCGCCCCAAAGGCATCCCCGACGACCACACCAAGCGGTGGACCGTGTACGTGCGACAGCCCGAAGGCGACCCCTCCCTCACAACCTGGCTCAACAAGGTGCAATTCAAGATCTTCAACACCTACGAGAACCCGCTTCGCACATGCGAGAACCCGCCGTTTGAAGTCACCGAGACCGGGTGGGGCGGCTTCACCATCGACGTGCGTCTGCACTTCCAGCCCGCGAGCGGCGAGAAGGCTCAGTATCGGCAGCACTTTTTGCAGCTGGAGAAGTATGGCGATGAGAAGCAGCAGGCGCGGCAGGAGGCCGAGGGGTGTGTGCGCAGCGAGTATCTCGAGGTGGTGCAGTTCAATGAGCCCACCGAGGCGCTGTTCGACGCGCTCACGACGGACGATCAGTGGAATTATCTCGCGGGCCCAAGGGCGGGGGGGAAGAAAGCGGCTGTGGCAGCGCTGGGACCGAATGGGAGGCCGAGGCGCGGGTTCCCTGGTGGAGAGAGGAGTGCGCAGTTGCCGGATAAGGGGGGCGATGAGGTGCCGTTTAGCAAGGAGCAAGAGCAGGCCTTGATACAGATGTTGCAGGAGAAGATGGGGGTCGTGGAGAAGGAGCTCGAGGACGAGACCAAGAAGCGCGAGGCGACGGAGAAGAAGTTGAAGGGGCTGAGGGAGGAGCTGGGGCATGAGGCAGCACAGCAGGCGGCTCAGCAAGCAAGTGGGGATCGGAGTCGGAGGAGGTAGGCATGGAGGGGGGTTACAAGTCACTCTTGCGAGATGCGTGGGAGAAGATGATTCAATTTTGTGGCGATTTCATATGAAGCTAGGCTACTGCTCTGACTGGGCCAACATTGCGAGACCCAGAGGTCTTTGGGCATCTCAAAAAGATACAGGATACATGCAATTTTCAACCATCCAACACCAGTCCAGTTTGTTAAAAATTGTGATTTATCCGCCAGAGTGTCAAAGGTGTGGCGTGGTCTCTTTTGCCGATTTGGAATCGATCTTTTCGGAAGAGGGCTAACAATCGTGAGTCTGAGGTCTCTGGCGTTCGGTGTGATGCAGACATACCTTTGCAGAGCCCGGTTTGCTTGTGGCCGCGCTCTTGTGGCCGCGCTCTTTGGCTGCTCGGCTCAATTTCCTCCGAAGAGGGCTAACTGGCAATCGTGAGTCTGTGGTCTGGCGTTCGGTGTGATGCAGTCATACCTTTGCAGAGCCCGGTTTGCTTGTGGCCGCGCTCGGCCCAATTTCCTCAGAAGAGGGCTAATTGTGTGAGTCTGAGGTCTGGCATTCAGTGTGATGCAGTCATACCTTTGCAGAGCCCGGTTTGCTTGTGGCCGCGCTCTCTGGCCGAACCCACACATCGATACCTCCAATCTCAATCGGCCAGAGAGCGCGGCGGCCATGACACTCTGCCTCTAAACACTCCTCTATTTGGTCAATGAGTCTCAAGTCTCCAGCATTCAGGGGGATGCAGTTGTACCTTGGACGACAGGGCGGCATGGTGCCGTGAATCTGATGGAGTGAACTTGATGGAGTGAAGGAGGAGAGGAGGAAAGCTGGTGAGTGGGGGGTTTTTATATGTGCGCAGTCAAGCGAGGGCCCGGTGCCGTGGGTAGAGCAGGTGCGGTAGCCCAGGTGAAGCTGGCGGAGCTCCAGCAGCATTTCCACCATCTCCAACTCTTTCAAGTGATTCTCTACATGTCCATCGTCCTCGTACACTTCTTGCAGACGAACTGAAGACTTGGATGAACGAGCTCGGATGCCCAGACCTCGCACTGAGGTCACTGTGGAGCCGTGGCGGCAAGCCTGGAACGCCGCGCACGCCTCTCCGCATACTCCAGCCTCGCGAGGCAAAACATGAAACAATAGACTGGATATTTCAATAGTCGCAAAGGAGAATTTGTAACGGCTTCGGCTATGGGCTCAGTGGTGAGGCTGCCGCCCCCAACTAATAGTCCGCTGCATGAGATTGCGAGATCTCGATTTAGATCCCGCAACGCGACATGCCCGCCAGAAAGCCTCCAGAACACGCCTCATGCTGCTTGGCGAGTGCGTGATGCGGCCTCGAACGTCTTGTTGTTAAGCACGCTCAGTCGGATCCTGCTCTTCCACTCTGCATGAGTGCGCCTCCGCGAGACCCACCACGCGAGCCTCGACTCGAACTTTGAATGGCGAGACCGAAGGAACAGTGGATAATGAAACTGCAACACAATGACACAATACGGCATGGAAGAAGAAGAGTCGCCATGCACTGTCATGGAGCACTTCTAAACACGGAAAAGACTTGCGCGGAAATGCTCGAAAATAGAAGGTAAATGTACAGCGCTGAAGCACTACCTACAGACACATCCGTATGCCCGTTTCGCCAAACATACTCGGTGGTTTCAGGGACAAGGAATGCTGGTCGGCGAAGCAGGATGCGCGGCAGGGAGTCTTGACAAAGACGTCCGGTGAAGGGCCCAAGGGAGCGGTCAGCCATGCTGCTGGCCCTAACGACCAAGTCCGTCGTTGAGTAAACACTGACATGGAGGACCCGGGGAGCACAACAACAGCTGGCGGCAAAGGGCATGCCCCTGAAGTCAAGGGCCCACCGGCGCCGCCTGATATTACACTTGCGGCTCCACCTTCCCCCGCAACCAGACGTCGTCTGTCTCGTGACTTGGCAAGGGCTCACGCCGACGGCACCGAATCCGAATCCGGGGTAGGCCGGCGAGGGTGCATGATCTGGTGAGGGACACGCCTGTCGCATTTGGTCAATCTGGGCCTGGGCAGGCAAAGCTCTGCTGCAGATCTGCCCCCACGATCCATCACGTCGATCACCAGCTGGGCTAATTGGTGAGCGCGGAGCTCATTGGCGCTCACGTCTAATTGCACGTTGGGGAGACATGGCGAGCGCACACTTGCGCCCATGGGACAGGTCATGATGCATGCCTGGCCACTCCTTTGCCCATCATCATGAGATTTGTGCAGCTGCGGCTTTTCCTCCACCGCAAGCGAGGAAAGCCCTCAGCTCGCGAAGCAGTTTGCAAAGTTTCTTTTTTTTCTTTTTGCTGCTGCTTGCTGCCCAAGTGAACGGAGATGGTGGGCCTTGACCTCATTCGCTCCCTTTTTGAAAACGCCCACGCTCCCCATCAATCGCTCCCAGGCACGTTTCCCGCGTGGCGCCCTGTGCGCAGCCCCGGGTATTCCGGCAGGGCGATCTCGTCAGCTTTCGCCGCGCCGCCGTTGTCGAGGGCACCAAAACGGCGTGCGCCTGAACCCACGTCGATCACTTGTCAAGTTCAACGCGGTCGTCGAGGCGGCCGGCGCCAGAGACAAGGCTGGGCAAACTGTAAATTGTCGTTTTGTTGTGCGACGAGCGGTGACATGTCTTCTTCACACATGAGCGCTCGATGATGTTGGAGGAAAAAAGCGATTACGATCCCAACCATGTGCTGCCTACCTACCTGTCAGTCTAAAAATGGACGCTGAGTTCGCAGATGCTGCGAGCTGGTGCCAGTGGCTTGCAAATTTCTCCTAAAGTTCCCGCACTGGAGGAATTAGGAGAGATTTGGAGCGGCAGGCGTCAAAGTATAATTCTGGCGCCAGCGGCGCACGGGGGGACAAGAACGCTCGCTCGGTCGTGACATGACAGTCATGGACCGCTGTCGCTCGCAATTTTGAGCTCCTTCGAGGCAAGCTACTTGTCGTGATGGCATGTTTCAGACGTCCTGGTGGAAGTTCTTCGGGAGCTCTAGCCATGCCTGTCCAAACTGAGTCTGGAAAACTGGCTTTCGACGCCAGTCATGTGCCTAATTCTTGTGGCATGTTCCGAGCCAATCATGCAGCTGGAGAAGGCCATTGACGTTGCAGGGCTCTGAGGTTGATGTGCATCTGCCAGTCTGAAACTGTTGAACAATTTGATAGTCTGTACAGATGAGGACCGTGAGGTTGACCGTTCGGCTGGGGCGAACAGGTATAACAGCGAGTCCCTGTCCATATTCCCAGCCTGGCACTTTATGTAAGTAAGAAAGTAGACGTTTGAAACGCATGCTCCGCGGAGAGGCCTGGAATCGAAATTCTATGCAGTCATGCACAAGGTTCAATGCGCAGGATAAACAGAACATGAACATGAGAAAGTCATGCGAGACCAGCAAATCATCGTGCCGTGGCGTTGCGGCATGTTTAAACGAGCCCGAGTAGAAATCACACTTGAGAAGCAGATGCACCGCATGGCTGGGAGATGGACATGTGGCGCCGTGGCACGGTCTTTTCGCCGACTGGTCACGTCAAGCCTCTCAATAGTGCGAGGCGAGGCAGCCCGTCATGTCAACCAAAGATTGCTCAACTAGCTCGGGACGTGCGAGCTTGATTAGCGCCCATAGAGCCACAGACCTCCTGAATTGCTTTGTCCCGAGGGAGAGGTTGGCAGCGCGGAGGGAACAGCAGTGACCAGTCGAGGGCGATGACTCGTGGGACGTGTTTCGAACTAGGGAGCTAGGGAGCAGGACCGAAAGTCCTCGGGGCGCCTTGAGAATGTTCGCCGTCTGGTCGCGGGCCGCGAAGGGGTAGCGCGGGCGGTCCTATGTATGTACATGGCAATTGCGGCGCAGTTTGGGCCAGCGTACAGTAGTTGTAATATGCGCATTTCACTAGGGCATGCAGGAACAATACGCAAGGATGACAACGGTAGACGTTGAAAGTTGAAACGCAATAGACTCATGTTCCCAGGATCCCAGCAAGTGCAAACCGTCGCACCATTGCTTGACATGCATGAAGTCGACCGGGTTCGAGCGAACGTTGGGAGCTTCTAGCGCTGCTGTAGTGCAGGCTGTTAGTGTTCTAACTCCGCTTTCAATACTGGAGTGCATGTCTACTTGTACATAGTTTCAGACCGCCTGTTTCTGCACGACAGACGCCATACGCCATCTACCCAGCGAAGCCTGTTGTTCTGTAGGCAAACGATCATCACCGACCATCCATGCAACTTGATATGCTTGCTGGGACCAGCTCCCTGCCAGCTCCTTGGCTTCTCCATGCCCGGGCCGAAAAGAGTTGCCTTTGACAGCCTGACAGTTCAACGAACCGGGGTGCGAATGGCTGCGTGGGTCCAGGGCGGGAGCCGGCTGTCTCGTAACACGAGCGAGTTGGCAACAAGAGCTCACTACCGCCGTATTCACCAATGCCATGCTGTAGGCTTGGCTCACGCCCTAGACAGAATGGAAGCTCTGAGTAGGCAGGGGTGTCGAGTACTCTAGACAGATGGAGTAGTTGAAGGTCGTTGAATCGCTCACTGACACGAGGCCGTCCTCACGTGCTCGTATGGCGACCCCAGCTCGCACTCAAGACAGCCCAAGTCGCCCCACGAATCGTCTAGAGCATACGGTTGTGCAGAAGCTCAAGCCACTTCTTCTGTCGAGAGGCCCTCGAGACGAGGAGCGGGGGACGATGGATTGAAACGGACGCTGCGTCGGGATAGCGAAGGATGAATCAGTGCCGTGGGCGAGAACTGCAACGAGGGGACGGGCTCGTCACCTCGACGGGATCTGAATTCGGCAACTTGCGAATCCGAACCCGTTGAGGAGCTCTGTGGAGTCTCACGCCCCGTGACATGCTTCGAATCGCAGGCCGCCAGACGATTGAGTCGTGCACCACATTGGTGTTGGGCCTAGAGAAGCAGCTCGTAGATCGTTCGATGTGCACCAAATCAGGTAGTACGTGTAGGCTCCGCATGTTTTGGGTGGGATGCAAGCTGAGGGGCTCGAGTCGCAGCGCAACAGACACACTGTGCGAGCTGTTGTTTTACCAGGTCGAGGGCATTCCAACGCCATGATGTGGGATCTGGTGGCCGGTGAGATCTCGCTGTTCCGGATACCGGGTGAGGACGATGTCGTGCGATGGTCGAAATGAGGTTGCCTTGCTGCGGGGGAGGAGGGCCTCTGAAGTGACGTTGTCGCCGCCGCCTTCCACGATGCACCCCCATTGCGTGTGACGATGACAGTACGGGATGCTAATGGATAAGCAATATGGCCACCAGCTCGACGGCTGCTCTGGCGGTCATGTCCTTTTGTGTGTGCTGCGATCGCACTCCTGCGTAACGGTTCACACACCCACTTGTCTGGCACGGGGAGGCGCGGACAGGTGCCACAAATGTAACCGCCTTCGCGTTCTCGTTTTCGTCCGTCATCGTGGCCCGGCCATGGCCCCGAATCCCTCGAAGCTGGTTGGCATCGAGGCCGCTCGAGGTGTTTTGCTGCCTGCCCTCCAAAAGGCGGTGACAGATGGGCAATTGCACGCCGTGACGCAGAGCGGGTAGAGACACGACCGTGAAACCAGTCCTCTGTGATGCCGACGCCACTGTTCCTTCTGCGCGCGCCGGTGACTCTCTGCGCTGGACGGGGCCGACGACGGGCACTGTCAATCCGCCATGGACATGACAGCGCTGTAACGCTCAGTGCTCGCTCTCCAAAGTTTGCTGAGCGTCGAAACAATAGTCGTGCTCGATCCAAACGCTGGGATTGCGGAAGGCGCCTTCACGGCCAGGGCTCCCTGCTGCAGAGGAGTGGGCGCGGACGCGGGCGCGGCAGCGAGCACAGACGGCCACACGGCGACGGGGTTTGAAACCAGAGCACCAGATGGCGTTGGTGGCGCTCCATCTTGTGTGACGCCGCCAGTCAGATTGGTCGTGATCCGAGGCTGGGATCACACGGCAATCTGGAGACGGCCATCGAGGCAGGGAACGCCCCCGCAATGCGCCGTCACCGTCGCCAGAGCAGCAGCACGCGTGAGTGCCGTGGCCGCCGAGTTGGGAGGGCGTGTGTGCGAGCGTATACACCGTAGAGTGTGTGTGTGTGTCGCCGCGAGTGTCGCCGTCCCCGACCACCATCCTTCACTGCCCGTCCCTGAGCTAGCAGCGCGCAAGGGCAACTGGGCGCCGCAAGATTCACGCTACGCCGATTGACAGACGGCCCTTGCGAGAGGATGGCGTTGAGTCGCCCGCTTGGCGCCCCTCAGTGCGAACTGGTGCAAGCCGCCGAGCGCGTCTGACGGTCTGTCATCTGGCGGGCTACTGCCGTGCGACGCTGTATTTCCCCTCGATGCGTCCGCAAAGTCGCATTGCAGTTTGTGCAAGGCCCTCGAGAACCACGGGCGTTCCGGGAGACGGGTCCACCCTCGAGACGGCAGGGGCAGATGCAGCAGCAGCAGGGGGCCACGGTGAAGGGCTGGCATCGAGTCGACTCGACGTCGCAGTCGCCCTCAAGCTCCCCGCCAGGCCAATGGGCGCCATTCTCGGACGTCTGCCGAACCGCTGTGCAGTGTGCGAGAGCAGTCTACGGCCATGTAATGTATGTACGTCCACTGCAGCCCACGCAGCCCACGGCCAGCACATCTGGCGCAGAGCGGCGGCAGGAGGTCGAGACGCCCTGCCTGCTCGTAGAATTAATTTGATAGCCCCAGGCGGGCCGATGGCTGCTGCAGGCGGGCGCGCTATCCTCGCAGAGTTTTTGCGCCTCAGGGCTGTGGCTGCAGAGTGGACGACGAGGACATGGCTGCGAGGCCAAAACAAAGCACTCGACTGCCACGACTGCCACGACGGCACGAGCGATCTGGCCTGCTGGCTGCCATGTTTGATCGGCCGGCAGGCGGGATATTTTTGCATTCCCACATCTGGCTGGCGCCGGGAAACCCTGTCGCCAATCACACCTCTTTTCCAACCTCGTCCCAAACCGTCTGCGAGCATTCCGTCGCGCACCACACGCCGGTGTCAGTCAGCTGTCAAGAGCGGCGCAAAAGGGGCACTGTCCTGGCTTCTATCGTCTGTATGTACACAGTGTGGTCGCCCACTCAACGGCCTCCTCGCACGTGTCCCTCCTCTCCCCCCTCCCCCCTCTGCCCTCCACCCTCCCCTCCCCTCGTGTCCTCAAACACCCACCACCACGCTGCCCTCTCCCCCATGGTATATGCTTCCACCTGCGCGCGCTCGCCGTTTGAGAGCTGTCTGCAGCGAGTCAACCGCACGCCATGCGCCGCCATGGGGGTGCCTGCTAGCCGGCATGTCCTGCTGCTGGAGCGGACAGGCATCGCTGTCGATCACCCGCATCGAAACAGTGGGGAGCGAGAAGAGAGGCCGAAGCCCACTCGCAATGCTTCTATTTCTGTACCACCTACCGAACGCCCCCTTCCTTTCTCAATACTCTCTGCTGCAGCACTAGCCCGCTCCCGACGATGAGGCCTCTACACACACACTCAAGCACACACGACCAACGCTCCTGGCCGCTTGGACGCTGCAGAGACGCCGCACCCTTCCTCCCCTCGCCCGCCATCAACCCGGTTTGGCCTGCGGCAGCGGTCCCGGGGACCCCAGGGGCGCGGCACCGTCACCACGGCTCCAGCGTTCACGACATTGAAGCGGCGGCGGATTTGTCTCCGTCCAGCAGCTTCGTGCCTCCTCTCCCCCCCCCCCCCCCGCCCCCCCCCCCCCCCCCAGGTGCCAGCTCCCAGCACCCAGCTCCCTGCCACCTGCACTGCTCCGAGATCGCAGCCGTGTGATCCCCAATAGCTCTGCGCGCCGTGGCCAAAAGCAAGTGTGATAGTTCCGTGCGACGGGTCCCTGGGAGAACGTGTGGCTTTCGGTAGTCCCCAGTGCTCCCATCGCGCGTCTGCCCGGGAGTGGCAGACGCTGCCGCAATGCCGCCTGTGTTTCATCTCGAGCACCGCCAGCACGCTCTGAATAGGGAATCGGCGGCAGCGGCTCGAGGTAGGGCTGGCGAGAGGCATTGCCCGTTCGGGAGTCGACGACGCGAGAGGGGCCTAGGGTTTAATCTCCTGCTCGTCAGTCGGCCGCCACCGGCTCGCTTGCGGCGGTGATGGGACGTTGACAGATCGATGCGCTGCGCTGCCTCTGGGCCGTGTGGATGAGGTAATGCTGCGGTGCGGTACAGGGTCGGTGGGGAGGTAATGTAATCCCAATGGGTAGCCGGCCAGTGGTCAGTCAGTCCAGTGAACCGCCCAATACACATGTAGGCCCCCCCCTGTCGCGCTGCGTCGGTCGAGTCAGCTGCAGCTCTGGCAGATCGGCGCCGGCGCTGCCCTGGTGGAGTGGTGGTGGGCACGGTGGGCAGAGTGGGGACGGCGACGATGGCACTCATGGCAGCGCCGTGTGGCTCCGGGCACTTAGCCTGCATGAGCGACGCAGGCCCTCCTCACCACTGTCGTCTGTCCAGGCTAGCCCCGGTCTGCTCGTGCCTCGCGGGCGGCGGCGTGGTGGGATGGGGCCATGGGCCCTTTGTTTCTGCTGCCAGCCATCGGAGAATATAGCCCCAAACCTTAACCCTCACCTGTCAACAGCGCCGTGCGAGATGTGCCTGTCTGCGTGCTGCTGACACCGCTGGCTCTCCCTGGCGCCAACTCCTGGTCCCAGATCCGGCCGGACGCTTTGCAGGGTCGAGGACGGCCCGTTGCAGAGCTGCTTCCGCCATCGTAGCGCCTCCTCCCGCCCATCGTGCAGTGTCCGTCACCTTAAGTATCTCGTTGCACGTCCTCGCCGCACCCTGCCTGCCTTCCTGCGAACTGCTGGGTGCTTGCGCCGGCTGACCTACACACCCCCCTACCCCCATAACCCCCCTCTGCGACACACGCGCTTGTACGCCGTCCAGAGGAGCATTAATATCTTTGCTTCTTATATCCTACTCGACCGAGGGCAGCCCCCCCCGCCCGTCTCCGTCACCACTTGAATATCTGCCATATCCCCCGTCTGGTGATTGCGGGCCAACGGACCGCGAGTGCTACTCCCACTGCAGCGCATTGTGGTGCCTTATAGGTGAGTTGGATTTTCGTTGGGACACCTGTCCGTCATCAGCAGTACCCACCAGACACACGCTATTCTGTGACTGCTGGAACCACGGGTGAAAGTGTCGTTCTGGGGGACTGCAGCGCCGCTAGAGCATCACGACCTTGGTGAGCGAGCACTGGCTAACTGAGGCAGACATATAGCAGCAGTCCGCCCGTCGTCCCCATGGAGTATCTTACACTACAAGATATTCCGCATCGTCACTTCAACCCGCTGAACCCGCGCAACATGTCCTCTCCAGCCGGCCGCCGTGCTGAAAGGGCGGCGTCAATACAGCGTCTCGATGCGGTAGGTGCAGCATCGTCACTTCTCTTTCTCAATACACTGCCCGCCCGCCTTTCCACTCCTTCTCCTCTTCTTTCACCCTCACCCTCACCCCCACCCACGCCCTGTCCCAAGTCTTCTGTCCCTTCACCTGCTCTCCCTACCGAGAGCGCAGTTCTTCTTTACGAACCCAAGATTACACTTCCTGGCCCACCAATGTACCCACTGTCGCAGCGTGTCGACAGCGTGAGCGGGGCACCCAAAAGTAACAGTGGCTCCCAGAACTACCCCATCATGCGCAGCTCGCCTCCGTTTCAGCCGGGCGAGCAGCCTCCAGTGCAGAAATCACTGCCCTCCTTCTCGCAGGTATGTGAGCCCCCGGTGCGGACTCCCTCCACTGCTCACTGACCGCGCTTGCAGTTAATGCAGAAGGTGCGAGAACCCTCACCCCCAATCACGCCCTCCAACCGGGACGACTCTGTGGAGAGCTCTCCCATCGCTCGACCGCAGTTCGAGGACATTCCGTGGAGCAGTGAAGGCAAGCGCCGCCGCGTGGACACTCACCACTCAGAGTATCCCCGCCCCAGCGTCTACGATCAGCCTCGACCCAGCGTCTACGACCAGCCCCGCCCCAGTCCCTACGACCAGCACCTGGCCTACGACTCTCGCCGGCCCAGCATGATCGACCCAGCACTCGCCTCAGGCTTCAACTCGCCTAGGGCACCTCTCCCATCCGCCATGAGCCACCCCCCGTCAGGACAGCCAGCCCACCATCACCGACCGAGCCTGCCAGTGCCGCACCTTCCTCAACCCATGCCGCACGCTCGTCACCAGTCCTCGCCGGTTCCCCATGGCCATCACCCTTATTACGGAAGCCCAGCACCTCCTGCCCACAGCAGTATCGCCCCTCCACCGCTGTCATACCCGCCCCCGCCACCAGCCCACCACCCAGGTGCCTATGACGCCCGTGCGTCCTTTTACCATGATCAGCACGCGACTTCCCATGTTCCGCAGTACGCGAGGCCTCACGAGCAGTACGCTGACCGTTACGGTTACACTCAGCCACCGTACACGAGCTATGCTCCAGAGGCCATGCAGCAGGGACCGCAATACACACATTTCTCGTTCCAGACATCGATGGCGGACCCGAATTCTTTCAATAGGAAGCGACGCGGCAACCTGCCCAAAGAGGCCACCCAGATCCTCAAGGCGTGGTTCCAATCTCACCGAGTCTCCCCGTACCCGTCCGAGGACGAGAAGAACCAATTGTGCCAACAGACCGGCTTGACCCTCAATCAGGTACGTCTGAGACTTGTCACTTTCGAGCAGCTTCCCCAGATCATTACCAACACTCCCGTGGCTTCCATTCGTTCCTGCGTGGTCGATTGTACAATTTTCGCTAACTGTCGTAGGTATCTAACTGGTTCATCAACGCACGCCGTCGGGCTCCTGCCAAAGAGCAACGCGACTCTCGTGACAATGCCACGGAAGAGGCTGAATAGTAGTCTCCTTTGCCCGGATTTTCACCAAAGCGCTCACATTTCGCTCCCATCGCAAATGGGCTCCGGAACAAACACCGAGTTGATCACAACTGGGAGCGTCGAGTACAGAGATCGATTTCATGTAATCTCTCACTAGATGACGCACAATGGGCTATCTACTGGTGGGCGTCATCGTTAACCGACCTCACAATGCAACGGCCGACACAACTTACCTTCTATACGCCGGCCGTTCTCGTTGTTCCCCCTGTGCCGCGTTAAATGCACTGCACTGGATAGATATGCATAGCGAGGCAGGCATCCAAGTTTTCTATTCCCCAACATCTCAACATGGGTTCGCCGATGGCCCCTTCACCGAGCAGTATCTTATCAAGCGATCCGTGGTCGCAGTCTTCTTCATGGACACGCTGCGCCCTGTCCACAGCATGGAAGGCATTTCTTTTCAATTCTCTGTCCCCCGCATGCATGCATGATTAGGAGTTCCAATGGTTACAAGGTGGCGAAAACGGTTACAGGGGGAAAAATGGGGTTTATGGGGCGGTACCCAATGGGAGCAAAGAGTATGGAGCATCAACCGGGGTGACGTCCGCATACCGTCGAGCTTTTCATGGTCTCGGCGTCTGTTTCTCATTCTCGATTTTCACATGAGCGTGAGATACCCCGTTTCCAGTGGGCCCCTCACCCTCATTGACTTTCATGCACATGTACATCAAAACCTTTTCTTTAGACCGGATCACGGATGAAGCGAGTGGCTAGAAAAGTGTCCCGAGGGGGGGAGAACGGCCATGCACACATCCGCGTATAGCTACAAGCTCAACAGCGTATAGTAACTGTATAATTAGCATTCACAGAATGAGCACTCTTCCAAATCATCCTCTTAGCCTTTCACCCGCACGAATGAACAGCACGCATACCTGACACAGCAAACAAACACAGGAGGCATTCAAACACGCTCTCGCTCTCAGAAGCTTCCACCGTCACGCCTAGATTACTCGATGCCCAGCTCTCCCCTCTTTACGCATCATCGTAGTCTCTCTGCTTGGCCGCCACCCACCCCTAGCCCTCTGCACGACCCGCTCGTGAAACGCGCCCACCGAAGGCTCACCTTACCTAACTCTTTCTCCACAGCCTAGCTAGACCTTCACAACCTCCGACAAGCCTCCGCGGCACAACTTCCCCCGATGTATGTCAAATGTCCAAAATAAAACCCATGGGAGAGCGCCACCGCCTAGGCTAGGGGGGAGAGCCTGGACGCCGAAAAGAAGCTGCAGCAGCGAAACGCTGACTTGGACACCGCCGCCGCGGCCATCCATGTGTATGGGTTGTAGGGATACAGACGTGATCCCGCTTCCCCTGCCCAGCTCCCCCTGCGGGAGTCAGGAACGGGGGAATACAGTTTCCTTGGCTTTGCTGGCTCGCTCGGAGTCAGATGTGTGTCTGTGTCTGTGGGGGGACGGTTCGGTGGTGCGTGGTGCCGTTTACGTTGGCATTGGCGTTGGCGTTTGCGTTGACGTTGAGGGACGTGCAGACGGATTGTGTGGTACCATGGTACGGTGACGGGAACGGGGGAGCCGTTGGGTGTGTTTGGATCCGTGGGTGGATCTAGGTACTAGCGAGATGGCGGCGAGGATGTATGGTTAGGTGGGGGGTTCGTTGGGGAGGGTTGAGCGGGTGTTGATTAGGTATTTGAGGACCCTGATGGATGGGTTGCTGGGTTTGCGAGGGTTGTGGGTGGGTGGTTGTGAGGAGGGGCGGTGGAGCTGCGTAGTAATTGCTGAGCTGTGTGAGGAGTTGCAGAGGAAGGTGTGTGAGTTGATGCCTTCTAGGCAAGGAGGTTTGGAACTACGGTGCAATGGGCGTAGAACCGTGTTTCGGGGTCGTGATGAAGACGGGCGAGATGGATCCTTGGAAATGTCGTGTTTGCCTGAGCATGTGTTGGAAGATGGCTAGGGACAGTGACAGCTGTCCAGTATGACTGGCAATGGATGTGCACACTCGTTGAGTAGGAATCATGTGGTTAAATTGTGAGAGTGTGTGTTGTTGTTAACCAGGGTTGTTTGTGACGCTCTCGTGATAGCGAGAGGATGTGACGCAGAGGAAAAGGCTTGACGGTTCGTGAGCGGTCGCTGAGGCAGACGCGCAGAAATGTGGACGCAGAGAGCGCACGGTGGGTGATGAGGGCAATCCATTGACAACGAGATTTGAAAACAAGTTTGTGTTTGGTTTGAATATTCGGCGATCAGTGTTCTGTTGAGGGCAGACTGAAGGAGAGCAGCACATATTTTGGCACGTGTTCGCCGTAGTCAATGTATATATGGCTTTCGAGGTGAACTCCGCCTTGCAGTTCAGAAATAATAAGTATTGTGCACATGCGCGTATTTTAGATGCCCAAGATGTAAGAATATTAACAGAAGATAGAAAAACACTGGCCATGTCACAATGCAGCACTACTCTCCAAACTAACGTGTTCGTGGAATTCATTGTTTCCAAAGGTCCACACGCGCAGTTTTGGCTTGCGATGCCTATGTAAGCTTGTTTTCGCGCTGCTCGTCTATATGTACACTAATTAAAATACGGCCTAAAATATGAGGTTGGGTGAGTAGCATACCTCAGATCTTGCTCACGACGCTTTGATGAATCCGGCCTTGCCGTTTGACTGCGACTCCTTGAAGCCAACACAGCTCATATTGAAGCAAGCTTATTGGCCAATAGGTCCAAGAGCTTCAAGGCAGCCGAAAGGGGACGGAGACCTTGGTGTAGCACGGTCGGGTGCGTTGCTTCGAGGGTTTGGGAACGAGGCATCTGTCACCCTGCATGCGACTGGCTGGCGGGTATGACTACCCTCGATCGCCAGAGCACGAATGCATGTGGACACGACACCAGCAGCTCAGGCATGGCAACACATATCATTGTGAAGCCATCTCATCATTGCTGTATCATCCTTGGGGCATGCGATTGTGCTCAGCCAGTATGCTCAGCACCTCTGGGCTCCACGCATACTCTCCAGTCTCGCGCCTGCGATCTGTAACGCAGGGTGGCATTTTCAGCGGGATCAGCCAATCCCACAATGTCGTGCCCATGATCGATTGTATGTTTGTCAAAGTACCCGCGTCCCAAGGGTTTTCGAATGGTTTCGTCTGGACAACGCTCCTGGGGTTTCCGCGCACAGCAATGTTCACAGTCTCCCCCTTCTTCAGGATCTCGACCGTGGTGTAGTTGATGCCAAGGTTGTACATGGTCGTACCGAACATGCCAAATGTGAACACAAAGAATAAGACGCCAATAACGAGAGCTGCGATCCATGTCCCCGGCTTTCGCTCAGCCAAGAATATTGCCATCACAATCATGACATAACCCGTGTAGATGGCAGTGTAAAAGAGGAACTGTATGAAGAATTTGTGCGAAGTCTCCGAGATAATGCCCTATGCGAGAGGCACAAAGTCAGCAAGCGTGAGCAGAGCCAGGGGAGGGGGAGGCGCAGAATTGCAATCGACGGCTTCACTGGAGTTGCGCATAGCTGCCTCTGTGGGCGCGAAGCAGTCCACAACTCTGGTCGCTCTGACGAGAAGCATACGCTTCGTCCCAGTACATATCTTACCCCGGCGTATGGGCAGAAGTGGTCCATTCTTCTTATGCAGCGCCCAATCTGACTCGAGTGGTGTGCTCTGTCTGGCTTCCAATTGTTGCACTTGTCGCACCACAGCGGTCGGCCGTCGAAGTCGCACACGTACGCGTCGAGGCGATCGAAGTATTTCGTGGACGCGGTCTGCTTCTCGGAGCTTCTATTGCCAAAGGGGACGACGCCGGGATTGCTCCATACGACGTGTAGGAGGCGCATGAAGGTGAGGAGGACCGGGACGAGGAGGACGCAGTAGACGACTATGAGGGCGATTCCTGTTGACCGTCTCTCCTGGCCGTTTCTTGGTCTGATCAAGTGTTCGATGCAAAGGTTGTACACCAAGACGTATGTCGTAAAACCCATTAGCCCGAGCTCGATGAGCGGCATCAACACGGCCATGATCTGGTTCAACCGCCTGTCCAGCGTGTCCCGGCTCTTCTCTGACATCTTTCCCGCGACCATGATGCTTGCGATGGTGGACCGCCGTTTTGAAGAATGCGTGGCGTGGTTGACGGCACCCTTCGTCCGTTCTACGGACTTCAGATGGAAGAAGCGCAGCTGGTAATGGCCCGTGCGCGCTGGGCGGCTGCGCTCACGTGATCCGTCGTCGCGTATCGCAACATTGATGTCTTTGATGGGACCAAGTTCACGCGCATTAGCGCTCTGATGGTCTTCGTTGGATAAATTTTGGCTGAATTGAATGCCTGCTAAGCTTCCTCCAGGCGAGTAGGAAGTTCGCACCATTATTCCAGGGCCTGAACTGACTAAAGCAGACGCGGTGGGGACACGACGCCTCACTCTGGGCCTTCGCCAACGAGGCCCCTTGGCGCTGGGATTCTGGAATTGAGCCTCCGCAGACTACGAGCATGTTGTAATACATCAATGTCTCTTGTCAGCTCCCCCACCACCGCTTTTCTGTCCAGTCCAGTCCGTCTACACCCCTCTCCCACCGGAGCCCCGCGAGTCAGACCTGCACGGTGACGACACCTCATATTAGCATCCGATTCTCGCACCTTTCAGCCTTGCTGCGCTCTCATCCCTCTGTCTTGCTTCGGAGCCTTCCGATCATCCAAGTCAACTAGTTGCAGGCAAACGCTACGTGGCAGTCGTTACACATTCTGATGAATTGGCTCATCGCCATGGACTCCCATTCGCTTGCCTTTTTCTCACCAAGCATAAGCAGACGCAACAGCATACACTTTCGGTGACCGCTGTCTGTCGCTTCATTTTGCAAAGCGTTTCCGTTGGATCAGCCCGCCGTCCTTCTCGCCATGCTCCGTGGGCAATTTGCGCCAACGGTGTCTTTCTGCCACTGAGGACACGAATGAGCACATTTCTGGAGGGATACTGCAGCTAGGGCAAGAGGCGTCGTGGCAGCTTGAGGTAGATGCCACGATACGCGTGCCCCAGGCACGACGAGCTCCTTATAAGAAGTTGTGCTGGTCGCGGCAAAGGGCTTTGGAAACTCACTCTTTTCACACCGACGGTCATTGACAAGGCTGTGCTACCAAAAATAACACCCGCATGCATGGCTTCGCACTCTCGACATCGTTGCCTAGGGCAGCCGCCCACCGTCGACCTCTTGAGCGATGGAGACCAGTGCCGTAAGCTCGCCGTCCCATCCATCGAATTGATATTGATCCCTCCAGTGGCGACGCAAGCCGGTCCAATTCGCCCACCCTCTTCTCGTGACTGGGATGTGTCGAACCGATGAACGCACCGCATGGCCAGTTATAGCATGACGAAGCGAAAAGGCCGTGAGACAACACTGATGCCATTTCCACAACACTCCTAAACCACCATTGACCGGTCTGTCTACTGGCCGTGAGAGCTGCAGTGCCTACATGGGCTGATTTGACTCTCTAGTCTCGTACGACTGGCCTGGGAGTCAAACACGGAGGTCCTTCTAGTCTTGCCTGAGAAGGAATCGCCGCCACCTTTTAGCAGCCCAACCGAACCACAGGCCCTACTCGAAAAGTCTAAGGTAATTACGCCTTGGACAGGACTACTGACTGTTACGTTACATACAGTCACCGGACAAGCCAGCAGGCCTTGTTTCTCAAGTCAAGGACTTCTTTGCGCCTGCCACATGCGTTCTGAGGCCGACGTTGCTCTGAGAGACTTCCTTGTCGCCATTTGACCACTTTAGCCTGAAATGCGCTATTCCTCGGGCTCAGTCTTCCTCGCCGTTCAAAGAAGCCTCGATGGTATCCTACTCGCTTATTGAATGCGATATGTTGAGCACCTTCTCTTTCCGTAGCACTTCGGGTCCAGACACCAACCCCGAGGCGTGAGACTCACGTAACACTGGCATTGTGGTTTTGTAGGTTCTAGCCTACAGAATCGCCCACAGTCCGGGTCTTGGGAACAGTTTTGCCTGGTACGCCTGAAACGTTACCACGACCACGGAATCCTTTACGAGTTCAGCCGGCCCCATTGGCCTTGCTTTCCAAAAATTGTGCGCGTGTTCCTATCAACGCACTTTTTTAAATATGTTCTGAGTTTTGTCCGCATCTCGTCACGTTTCTGGGGCCACAAGGCAAAAGGCAACCCTTGGACCAATCTAAAGAGTGGGGCCTGCGTCACGTTTCCCTCGACCAGTCGACGTGCAGAGGCATCATTCACACTGGAAACCAGTCCTCGCTTCGAAAATTCCGCACCGTAATCTATCAACGGGCGTTAAGCTGTGCCTATCAGCTTCACCGTTATCCACATCTTCAGCAACAATCTTCCCACGTCAGTGCCCCCACACATCTATCACGCAGGCCGTTATCGCTTACCCATTGCCAGCTGCTCTGTACCCTTCCCGTTTGTACACGGCCGAACGGCAGGCCAGTCGCCTAGAATCCCACGTCTCTTGCCAACGTTGCATGCTCTCGTGTCCCCGCGCGCTGGGATCTCATCGCGTCACTTGAGCACTCTATGAGTCGAGAGCTTTGAACGCTTTCCGAGCCTGCTCGCTCTTCACCCCAATCTACCTTGTTTTCTTACAACGGTCTGACGCCTCCATTCGGATGCCCTCGTCGCCCGGCCCTGGGATGTCGCCACGATGGATGCCGTGATGCTCCCACCTGATTCTTCCTGCTCCGAGACACGCGGGCATCCTACAATCATATGAATTCAGGAGGAGAAGAGGGCCTGCGCACCGTGTAGCGCTTGTCGTATAAGTCGCGGGATGCTTCTCATCAGGAATGGATGCAGCCTGACTCATTCTCACTGCTTTTCAGATTGAGAAAGCGTTCTATCGACTTCACGCCGCCGTTTGAAACACGTTCGCTGTCCTGGGCTTCTATTCTTCCAAATCATGCCTGACTCCACCTATTCAAGATGTCCGGCGGAGTGCCTCTCTCTCAGCTTCGATGCTTCAATTCTCCCAGCATCGCTCCCAAGGCCCGAGTTTTCGCCTCTCCACGCGGCCCATGATGGCCCCCGAAAGGTGATCTTCAAATCAACTTGAGTCATATGCAAGAAGCGCTAAATTTCAAAAGGACGTATCCGCTGGGCCACTTCAGCATGGACCAGGGCCAAAAGAATATTGGTATTGCTGTCAATGTGGTGATGGGCCGATAGGTTCGTGGCAAGAAGTTTGCCCCGTCTGTGAACATAAAAGGGATGAAAATTGCACCGAAGAGACTCACTCGTAGGCACACAGGCAAGTCCCGAATCCTGGCCCGGTTACGCACTGTTAGTTATTAATTACATCGCGTACAGAACTCTCAACTTACTCAATAACCCTTCTTACTTTCATTTGGAACCATATTGGCGAGCGATAAATCCCTCTAAACCGCAACGTTCACGTCGAGATTTGGAACCTTTTTGCAAACGACAAACCCCCTTTAGGCACCACGCTTGCGTTAAGACTTGGATATGTATTACTGTAGCTCAGGAACCTTTCGATTCTAATTCTATGTTTTGGTGTGGGAGACTTCTACGGTCATTCTTCGTTTTTGATTTACTTCGTCAGACAAAACGTCGTTCTATATTAGCTAGCCGAAGTCCGTTTCAGCAGCAGCTGTTGATTTCAATTCAATTCCCTTGATCCGAACGGCAAGGTCATCATGTTGGTGGCGTTTTCAGCATCAAGAGCACAGGAGACTTCAGTGGTTCCACATCCTGGAACGGCTGTGTGCTCATCCCTCCACACTCTGGGACGGCTGTGCGCTCATCTCCTCCACACTCTGGGACGGCTGTGCGCTCATCTCCTCACTCAGATTCTGTAAACGATTACACAGTTTTAGGTTCGACCGGTGTGCCCCCTTGGTAGACGGGTCACGCTCCGATCCTCGACCGCTTGGGCAGTACCAATAGAAATCGTCGAGCGCTGCACAACGGGCATGTGGCTGACCAGGTAGTGTATCAGAACTCCGCGTCATAGTTGCGCTAGGAGAGCTCTACATCAGCACAAGCATCGCAATTTTGCAAACAACGCTTCACCACGGCCTACGGCGCTCCTTCTTGCGTAACGAAAGTGCAAGGCCAGAAAGCGGGATTCGGTATGCCCGATCTTATGTTGAACGAGGCTAACTTCGGTCACCAGAAGCCACATGAGGCTAGGTTTCGAGGCTTCACCGGCGAATGGTGTCCTTCAAAGTAGCCTTGCTAGCATCTATTAGCCGCCAACATGACCTCCACAGCCACCCCGGCGGGAGGACTCTCTGCCAAGGACCCAGGAGATGTTCAGGTGTTCGGGTACTGTCTCCCACTATCCATCTTCCTGCCAACGGCACTATCTGTAGTTCAGCTCATGCTAAAGGTACTACAGGGCCACGCCATTCACCATCCGCCATCCTTAGTCCACAGTCCTTCGTGCCCGGCGTAGCCCCTTTTGCCCCCCTCGACCGCGCACACCGTCCTCAGTCTCCCTCCGAGAGTGGGACTGCGCTGCCCTCATGACTTATAATCAGATTAAGCGTCTTCTCGCCCTACAAATCACATCCGCATGTGAAAGATTCAGCTCTGACAACCCCCCGGGAGGGGCGTGGCCGCGTGGGTGGCGCCGGCGCCCGGCGCCCACGCCAGATGAGATGAAGGAAGGACTGGTTGTCCTGTGTGCGGCCTCATAAGGTGGCCCACGGGCCTGAGGGTATCCCGTGGTGGCTGTTCGAGAGGAGTGGGAAGCCTCCAACGGCCGCCGCGCTTTGGCCCTATCCGTGAGGTCCTCCATCCCTCAATACCATATAAATATCCCCCAGCGGTTCGAGCCAGCTTGCTTTTCTCACAATTCATTGCCCCCGAGCTTGTTGCGAATTGGCACAACGAGGTCTTCACTTCACTTCCACTCAAACGCATTCTTCAATCTTTCAACAACCCCCCCAAAAAACCGAACATGGCGGTCAGCTGGTACTGCTGTGTCTGTATGCATGGCCCGCATGGCGCATGCGACATGGCATGCGTCTCGTGCGGCCATGAAAAGTGTGGTGGTTGCTCAACGGAAGACCACGACGACCTCAAACAAAGCTTCGCTGCTCCCGTACTCGCCATTTCACTCTCGACCGCCGATGACGTCCCCGAAATGGAAACAATCACCAGTGTCTCCACTCTCACGCACGCTGGACCTTTGGTGCAAACGTCGGGCTCAGAACAACTTTTGCCCCTTTTCGATCGACCGACTCGCACACTTCCTCGAGCTGGAATCTTTCATACTACGCCTGAGAGGAAGCCAACAACATATGTCTGGTTCTGCTGTGAATGTGGCAATGGCCCCATGCAGTGGAAACTCTACAAAGAATGCATTTTCTGCAACAACCACCAACCCTGCAATAGATGCCGTAAGGAGATTGAGAAGTAGAACGGGCTCTCTTCACGCCAAAGTCTCCTACGTTTCTTCCATCGATACTCGGTTGAGGCATATGGTTGTGGGCGCAAGATTGGAGCATTCTCTGTCGAGAAGAACTCTGTCATCGGCATCTCTCCGTTCACTTGCGCTTCTTCGGCTACAGAGTTGATCTCGCTGGGGTTGTTTGGACTCTCATACCTTCAATACCCCTTCCCATCTTTCCTTACCATACTCTCTTTCCGCCGACAACATTATTGCAGGTCCACTTACCTGGGAATCTTTTTCACACATTTGGATCGAGCATTGCTTTCAGGCATAGCGCTGCATGTACGATAGATTCCGGTTTCTCTTCATCGAAGAGGGACTCACACCTTTCTCTTTCGCGAAACCTACTTGTCCTCTGACTCCGTATTCGCGTGCTCTCCTCAGCTTCCGCATCGTGATCAATGCACCGCCTCCGCCCGCGGGCGCCCTGTAAGCCCCATGCTTAACTTTATCACAACCGCATGATATGTGACTCCCAGTCTGTCGCCCTCCCACTTTTGAAGCCCGGAATCTGTTGCCTGCTCCTCGTCTTCTCGCCCAAAATGTCGTCACTTGTGAGCGCCGGTCTGGCCAGGTCTGCATCGAAAACGAACAAGGCGACGTGCATGATGTAAGTCTCAAAAGTGCGCAGGGGTAGCGTAGTGTTCTAGGACTCGACGGCAAGCCTCGCGTTTGCCTTTTCCCCCGTGGAGTAGTGCACTCTGGAGCCCTGGCCCCCATCCATCAGAGCGCGGCTGTGGCGCACACACAATTGTCCGCGATATCACGAGCAAAGCCGTTGGAGCCGCGCCCGTCGGAAAGATCTCACGCAACGGTGCGAACCTTCAAATTTGCGGAGGGGGAGAGACTGTGTCGGTCCGCGCGCACTGAGGGACCTGTCACACGCCACTCAGCTTCACCGGACACCTGCATTTCCTGCCCGTGCCTGTGCCAACCCGTCACATCTAAATTCATCTTGCTCCCCAGCTATCGATAGGTGCAACCCATTTTACTGCCTTTTTGCCTACTACACCGTTACTCAAATGCAAGAGTAGGGAGACGAGACGTCGTTTTAGGGTTGCATAACTCGACAGAGCTAGCCACACCCACCCACGATCTCTTCGCATCCATTCTGCGGGAACTATCGAATAAGGCTTAATCATTAGGAAGAGACAGGTGGGCGGGCGGACAACGTGCTACATTGCCAAGTACCGGGCGAAAATTGTGTGTGGTGGATTGGGCAGCGCTGCGAGATGGAGTTGGGCTGGAGTCATGGGATTGCCTGATCAGGCATCTTATCGAATATACGTGGATTGCAGTAGGTAAATGATGAAAAAGGCGGTCTCGGCTGAGGCCCCCGGCTCTCGCCTCGGATTCGCTTCGTTGAGTGGACGCCGCTTCATTCGGCAACCCTTCCAAAACCTCAATACCTTTTCATCTCATCTCTTCTCCGTGAGTCACAGCAAGAAGTCTGTCTCAGCTCGCCATTTTCGCGCCCCTCTGCTGCTGCAGGGCATACTCCATGACCCGGAGACAGACTCGAGGGACTCGCCCTCGCCCTCTGCTTCATCTGCACCCAAGTACCCACAATACCGTTGCCCTCGAATGCTCGCCCGGAGGCCTTTGTCATGCCGCTCTACACAGCCAGGATTCTACGAGAACCTAACCTGAAGGAGCTGTATGTCGCGAGGTACGAGGCAGAGCAGAGCCTCAAAACAGCCTCAGCAGTGCACTGCACCACTGCCCTACGCACCACGCAGTGACTTGCCTTGACCTGCCGGTACAAGGGTACTTGCATCATCACACGACGCACACCATCTGCGATGACGCAACGTGACGCCCGATTACGAGCCTGGCCCGCGGGCGATTTGAGTTTCACGTATATTGTTTTTCTCAGCCCCAGCCCTCAGGCAATGCGAGCCTCACGTAGCCTCAGGGCGGGTAACGCCTTGTATTCGCAGGTATCGCACAAATGCTGAGGCACACCGCCTCTTGTCCTTCGCTCGTCACAAGACATGTACTTGGGCTGGCTTTTCTCCTGTTCGGGAATAGATTGAATTGGTGAGGGATAAGGCACGTGAGTTGGATTAGTGACGCTGTTCTAGCACGACCTTGGTATGCCTATTGCTGATATGGAGAGCTACAAATCGAGTCAATGTGCGTTCAAACCCAAGTTCGAGTCTGAATTTGAGTCCGAGTCTGAGTACTCGAATAGCAAGCCAGCAAAGATATCGTCCAAGTGCAGCGAAGGCAGAGCTTCTCGGCTTCTCCTAAGCTGTAATCGTTCTTTAGATGAACCTGGGATATCATCATGTCTAGATCAATACTAATTTATGTCGCCTAGAACTGCGATACAGAACATAGCAGATAGTAGAGTTGGTGGTATAAGTTGCCGTGGATATATCATACCCTCGCGCTTGCGATCATGGTACTACCACAAGCACTTGCCCTGTAATGCAATCTCCTTGATGATTAGATGACTGCTAGCTCACCACAACTGCTGTAGCTTATACTAAGCCATGTCATACGTGAATCGTACAGCACCGTACTGTTACAGTTACAGAGAGGAGACGCGTGTAAGAACCGCCAGCAGACATGTAACGCCGTCTTCAAATGCCGCCGACAATGCAATTCCTCTTCGAGGTGAACCATAATCGTAGATTCGAGTCACGACACTCGACATCATCACGTATGCCCCCGAAATCCGAGCCTCGATATCATTTGCTCCATGTTCCGAGTCCTCGAATCTCGAGCCTTCTCCTCCATTCCCCTAGGACTGCGTTCTACCGCTCATTGTCAGGCCCCAAGCCATCGTCACCCTTCGGCTCAGGAACAGGTTTGGGCGCCCGTCCTGCATACAGCATATATCCCTTCTCCTCGATAGTGCCCTCCTTGTCATCCTTCTCCTGCTGCGAGCTGAACTTTCCCGTCTCCATTTGTCCTACGACGCCAATCGGTCGGTTGCCGCGGAAGCGCTTGCGCATGTCTATCAGGCCCTTTTTGCATTCTCCGTAGCCTGCGACAGCAATTAGTATGCAACCCAACTCTGCGTGATGCGACTCGGGGGTTGGCGCGTACCTTTCTGGAGCTGCTGGCATTGGGTTGGTAGGGTGTATTTCAAAGGAGGACGAAGACAGTCGCCTGGCTTATGCCGCTCGACCTGGAGGGTAAGATGATTAGCTGCATGTCTAGAGGAGCGTCTTTGCTCGTACCATGATGCAATCCGAGTTCTGCAAGCAGAACGCCAGCGCAGCCCGAATGTCATTACACGATTGAACCATTGCTGATATGCGAGTGGGATGCGTCTGTTGTCACTGGCTCATTGGAGGGGCCTAGAGCTGCCCGTCCTGAATGGTGCCACCTCGGAAACATCGAACTCGCGACGCTTTTGCCAAGATATGGCTCGTGTGACCCCTGTCATTCACATGCCTACGCTCGCAACGTCATTTATCAGGCCCGTCTCGTCCCAACAAAGATGCTCTCGCCACGGAAGCACCCATCAGTTCGAATCGACCCTTCACTGACCGCACTCCTTATTGTAAGGCTATGGCTGCCCGGCGTGCTTTCGTGAAAGCTTCCTGACCCACACTCCGCGACCGAGGCCCGGCACGAAACACGAAGTCGCTGCTTTGGAGACCCAACACAACGGCTGAACCCCCACTATAAGACTCTCTTGCAGTGTTACAAGGTCCGAGTCAAGGCCATAGAGAATACGGCCTTCGCATCTGAATACTACTCCCGCGCAAAGGCCCGAAACGATGGCGATCCACATCCCGTTCCTGTCGCGCCTCCATCTTCGCCAGTACTTCGCCCTCATAATATCCGTCATCCTGATCATACTCGAGTCGTTCATTGCGATCATAACCCTCGCCCTCCCGACGCCCATTATCAACGTATGCTACCGCATCACGCGCCGACTGTTCAATTACCTCTCCTCCCCCGCGTCCCGTCGCACACGACAGAAGAAGAAGGGTGTCTGGTCGACCATTGCGAACGCTTCAGACTTTACGGAGCTGTGTGATCTCCATGGATACTATTGCGAGGAGCATATTGTACAGACAGGTGACGGTTATCTGCTTGGACTGCATAGGCTGGGCTGGAGGAGGGGCGAAGAGGATGTCAGGGTCAATGCGGGCTCCGGAAAGGGCGGTGTCAAGAAGAAGGTTGTGTATATGCATCATGGCCTGCTCATGAACAGCGAGGTGTGGCTCTGCTTGACTGAAAGGGAGAGGTGTTTGCCATTTATGCTCGTCGAGAGGGGCTACGATGTTTGGGTAAGCTTCTTCCATCCAAAATAATCTTTGAACACGTCATTGGCTCTGCAGATACTCTGTGTTTCTACAACGCAGCGAATTTGTAGCCAATCGTACTATTCTCCGGATGTAGCACGAAGCTGACGTTCATAGCTCGGCAACAACAGGGGAAACAAGTATTCCAAGAAGAGTGTTCATTCTGCCCCTACTTCGACGACCTTCTGGGACTTTAGCATGGACCAGTTCGCTTTCCACGACATTCCCGATTCTATCGATTACATCCTCAGCACCACGCACCAGCACTCGTTGTCGTATGTTGGGTTCTCACAAGGCACGGCCCAAGCATTCGCTACTCTCTCGATTCATCCGACCTTGAACGACAAAGTCGACGTTTTCATTGCCCTGGCGCCTGCAATGTCGCCCAAGGGGCTGATGTCACCAATCGTCGACTCCTTTGTAAAGGCATCCCCCGATATCCTGTTCCTTGCATTTGGTCGTCGGGCCATTCTTGCTTCGGCAACAATGTGGCAGTCAATTCTATACCCGCCCATATTCATTCGCCTGATCGACTACTCGTTGAGATTTCTATTTGGCTGGACAGCTGTCAATATCGCTCCGGATCAGAAGCTTGCAGCGTATCCGCATCTCTACTCGTACACATCCACCAAGAGTGTCGTTCATTGGTTTCAGATCATGCGTAACGAGACATTTCAGATGTACGATGACGAGGAGCCCAACCCGATCGCGTCGAACCGCAGCAAGTACTACAAGGTAGCCAAGTTTCCGACCAAGAACATCAAGACGCCCATCGTTCTTGTTTACGGCGGCTCGGACAGCTTGGTAGACATTGACGTCATGCTCAAAGAGCTGCCACGCCACACGGTGGCGAAGGAGATATCCCATTACGAGCATCTTGACTTTTTGTGGGCTTCGTCTGTCGACCAGCTCGTGTTTCCTCATGTCTTCGAGGCGCTCAACGAATACGCAGGCACCGACGGGCATTATCTTGAAGGGCGCAAGGAAAAGCGCTTCCGTTCCCCAGGCCGATATCATGGCCTACTCCCAGAATCAGGAGCGCTGCCCGGCCCAGAAGGCGACGACGCAGGAGACGAGAGCTCTTCTGCGCCCGCCGCTCTTCGAGATCGAGCGAAGAAGGTCAGCCAGAGCGTACGCAGGATATCTTTTGAGGATCACTTTGATGAAAACGGACCGCAACCTCAGTCTATGGCTGCTCAGACTTCGCGAATACCACATCCAGCTAGCACTTACGCAGCAGCGCTATCTGAGCGGCAGCACTCGCCCAAGCATAGCACGTCCAGATTTCCCCCTCCAGCTGGAAAGGTGCCGAGCCATTCACTAGCAGACTCTCCTTCGGCATCACAGGTCACATCACAAACGGCGACATCTCGCCCCGAGGGCTGGTGGAGCTCAGATGAAGTAGCAGGCACAGGTCACAGTGAGCCGTCTACTCCACTTCTTCAAAAGAGCCCCAGCAGACTGAGCATTGACAGCCAAAAGAGCGGCAAGCATAGTGTCTTTGGGGAACGGGGTATAACATTGGGCGCCGGCAAGGCTGTCAGTGGGGTGGTAGAGGGAACTGGGCATGGCGAGAGCGGTGGGAGCGGGAAGGAGAGCGGGCATATGGACGAGGAGAGTGTGCCGAAGAAGAAGGGCAGGCGGAAGACGGATAGACATCTTGCAGGCTGAGCGCTACTTGTCGCGTCGGTAGATAGCAGGAATTAATCTCTCGTTCTGCGGGATATTATGCAAGTCATCCAAAGGTTGGGCAATTCGTAGGGAGGCTTGAAGAGGTTTCCATTTGATCTCCCCATAATCAAAATTTCCTCGCCAGGACCACCGCACATTCAGACCCGATGGGGATAGACTTTTCTCATTTCCACTTTAATTTCCATCTTTAGTTTTCCTTGGTCGCCCCTCCCCCCACGCCCACCCTCCTCGCCCATCCGCACCCGTCCTCCCCACCACGTTACACAAACCCACATTCCACCCGCCCCCCACGCACCGCAACCGCAACCGCAACCGCAACCGCCCACAACCATGCCTCCAAAACGCGCGCGCCCCACGCGCGTCCTCCGCCCTCCCCATCTCCTCTCAAACATCGATCATGTCTCTCCCTCCCACGTGCGTGCTCAAAGACGCAGCTTGCAATATGCCGCCCGCGGAACCTGACATTGCGCTTCCGCGCGCGAGTTTCTTGTCTTACTTCAACAATCACACAAACACCAACAACAACAACAAGGACAACAAGGACAGCGGTGCTGGGGAAAGGCGGCCGCTTTTGCCGCGTATCGCAGAGGAGGATGAGGAGGGGGAAATTGGGTTTTGGGGAGAATATGGTGGTGCTGAGGGCAAGGGAGAGCAACAGCGGTGGAGGTGGGCTGTTTGGGATGTGTTTGGTGTGGGGGTGTATGCGGTGGTCGTTCTGATTGTGGTGTTAGGGCTGGATTATGTGGTTGCGAGGTTTGGGGTTGGAGGAGGGGTGGGGTGGGGGGATGGAGAGAGGGGGGTGAGGCAGGTGTGTTTGTTTGAGAGAAGGGCGTAGAGAAGAGATTGCTGATATGATGTGTACAGGTGCATTTTTGCAAAGGCGCTGAGCGCGGAGGTGTGAGGAGCTGGGGATTTGTGCCGGTTGATCGGCTTTGGGAGTGCGAGGCTGAGGTTGTTACGTTGATGGCTACGGGGGCTGAGAGGGAGAAGTTGAGGTTGGGGGATGTGGTGTTGGTTGGGGGTGTGTTTGAGACTGGGAGTGAGACTCAGGTTCAGGGTGGAGGGAAGTTTCTTGGAGAAGAGCAGGGAGACGATCAAGCAGAAGAAGGGAAGCTGAGAATGGGTCCAAGTAATATGGTACATGCTGGATTTGGGGGGTCGTGGCGCTAAAGTTGCATGTATGTGCAAATGTACATGCTCAGCTCCATTCTTACAACACACCCGAAAGTGTTACGATCAATAAAGATTTCCAGCCATTCTCCTGCCCTTTTAGCGCAGTTGTATTTTCTGAAGTCTTGGATAGCCCTCGTCTCCTTTGCCATCAAGTCTACCAGAGCCATGGATTTCCCTTCAAGAATCTACTCAACATTAGCAATAGCACCAGATGAAGTAAGCCGCCAATGTACCCTAGGTTTCGTCTGTTCTATCAATTCCAAGATGCGTTTTCAATACCACACGACCTCAATGCCGACCTTGTAGCCTTTCTTGCTGAACTCGCTCATCAGCCACTCAACAACGCTCCGCATGGTTAGGACCGGCTCGTTAATGGCCATCATGACTCGATCGTCGTAGTTTCGAACGCGAATCTTGATCTTCCTCAACATAGGGCACGAGGCTAACTTGTCCAATCCAAAGTAATCCGCCACCTCCTTCACTGTCTTCGGCTCGTACTTGTATTCGTAGAAGATATTCCCGTTCCACGCATCATCTACTGAGGGTATGGTAGTATGAAACAAGTTGTCGATTTGAAAATGGAGTTCTGCGTGTACAAGTTCTGGGCATTGCACTATGAGACCTATATCCGTGTTTTCGCCGCTGATTGACTGACCCATGAAGAAGTGGAAGTTGGGAAAACGGAGATGGCGAACAGAAGGGAAGCCCTTGTTTACACCGGCGTCATTATTGAGCGCTTTCAGGAAGTTGGTCAAGAGTCGATTAGCACGGAGACTCCCAACCACGATGGTGCACTTCTCGAGGAAAACAGGAGCGGCCTCGATCAGTGCCGTCTTGCTGGTTCCGCAGAGACAGGACAGGAACGGCGGAAACCAGGGGACCTGGGACGTATGCACGTATGCTATGACTGAGAGCGTGCAAAAGAGGCCCTCGAGGGCGAAGTAGTAGACTCGCTGGCGGCACTCGAAGGGGAGACGATTGAATGGGTGGAAGGTCGTTGAAGTAGCCATTGCTGAATAGCTCGAGGACTGCGAGAAGGTATGTACTTGAGGGTTGCAGGAAGGTATATACTCGAGAATTGCGGGAGTGTAGTGTTGGGAGGCAGTGTAGGTAGGAAGGCAGACTAGGATATATTCTTCTAAATTCCTACCATAGACTTCCGCAGTGACAGTCCAGCCTATGCCACACGATAAGAATCATTCTGAAAGTCAAGCACTCTCTTTTCCCTCGGTGCACGCTTTATATTCCCTGAAAACGACCTCGCCTGTCAAATCACAAGACCGTCTGTTTGATGAAAGTGTGCACCTGGAAAACAGCCCAAGATCAATTGATCACGTAGCCGCCATCAACAACAATGCCCTGTCCGGTGACGAAACTGCTTTCTCCAGAGCAAAGCCATACTGCTGTATCTGCAATCTCGCTCGGCAACCCAATTCTATCCATGGGCGCGATGCTGATGGCATCTTTCAACCGACCGCTGACCTGACCCGTTCCATCGAGCGTCATTCCCGTGGCTATGATGCCGGGACATATTGAGTTGATACGAATACGATGGGGAGGTTTGCTGTAGTCGATCGCATCAGACCGCGTCAACGACATTACGGCGGCCTTTGTAGCCGTGTATATCGATGCCTGTGTCTTGCCTACAATCGCAAGCTGCGAGGCGATATTGACGATTGAACCTCGCTGCCCTCTTATACTTGCCTCGTCTTGCGGTATCGCGAAACCTTGATGTGGCTTGACTTGATTCTTCAACATCAGCTTCAGCTCCTCCCTCTGGCACATCCACAGTCCTCTGTAGTTGACTCTATTTATTCCATCAAACTCTTCCAGTTCCACCTCTGCAGTGGGCTTGTTCTCTCCCATTACGCCTGCGCAATTGACCGCATACTCTAGCTGGGGGATATTGCTGAACAGCTTAGCGACAAATTCCGGAGACGCAACGCTGCCGGGGAGGATATGTATCGTGGGCGGTGATGGTAGCTTTAAGCTTTCAATTGACGACTTTGTGGACTCGAGGCCCGATGTGTTGATGTCGACCAAGTAGAGTGTAGCGATTCCGGCGGCAGAGAGAGCAATGGCGGTTGCTCGTCCAATGCCTGAGATTAGTATTTAGCAAAAGATGCCTAGTTTATCATGACCCCCAACAGAAATGAAATGCCCATGTCGTACCTGATCCAGCTCCTGTGACCAAAGCTGCACCATCTACGCGTTTGTGCGGCCCTGGTGCGCTCATCGTGGCAGGACTAACGCGTCGTGAAGCTGATCTATGGGGGTTTGCGAATTATGATAGTCCGATTCTTCGGCAGAAGACTGCCGGAGCATAGGGCGATTTCATTAACCTTCCGATGCAGCCACGGCAGCGAGCATGCGGGGACGCAAAGTGGGGTGTTTGGGGAAGATGGAGTTGAGCTCCGATAAGGCCATGGAGGGGATGACGCCACGACTCAAGCCACAGGTTTTGGGTCGCGGACACTTCGCTCGAGTCTTCCTTTACAGCGACACGACTGAACACATCTCATCAACGCATTCGACTCGCTTGAGAATGCACGGCCATTCACTCGGAATTGTCTATTCGTGTGCAAGGAGATACGGTGAAGCGTCAGCGTAAAGCCGAAAGCTCGACACGAGGAATTGGAAAATACAGCAGCCATGCTGGACGCTTCTCTTCTGCGCCAGCTTGTCCAAAGTGAGTGTTGATTATAGCATTATCTATCTAATCATTTTCGTCATACGAGCCTTGAGTGAGTAGGGTATATCCCAAGTCTGTTTATCCCAGTTCCATATTTGTAAACAAACGCCGCTGCCATACGAATTCCTTGTGATACTCCAACTATGCAGTCTCCTTTCCCTGATATTCTTGCTTCTCACTTGGTTCGCCGTCAACTTTCTTCTTTCCTGCTTTTACACTCTTCCACTCGACACCGAGCGCCCCAACTATGGCGACACATGCAACTGCCACTCCAACATAGAAAGTGTTTCGAATCGCGAGCCGATAGCTCTGCAAAAGTACTGGGAGCATTTCCGGGGGCACCATGCTCTTAATCTGTGTGGCGCCCATGGCGACCACATCCTTCCTCGTCAAGTTCAGTCCCGGGATCTGGCTGAGCTTACCGGCAAGGGTGTCTGCGAATATGCTCTGAGCAACTCCAATGAAGATGGCTCCTCCCAAATTCTGCCCGAGGAAGATGATGCTCACGCCGGTGGGAATGTCCTCCTGAGGGAGAACGATCTGTGCGCACGTAGAGGGCTGTTGCATACCTAAGCCGAGGCCAAAGCCAAAGAGCACTTGGTACCCGATCCAGGCCTGCTGTCGCACGTTGACGGACCATGTTGATATCAGCGCCACGCCTACAGAGGCGAGGATGGTGGAAATGACCATGAAAGGTGCAGGGTACCCGATGCGCTGTACTAATCCTCCTGCCAATATCGTTCCGACAACGAGTGCTAGAACAGAGGGTATTATAGCGAGACCTGAACTGAGGGGGCTGAAGCCCTTGACCGCCTGGAAGAAGATAGGAATGTAGTAAGTGACGACTAGCATCGACGCAATGCTCGTGGAGGTGTAAAAGGTCCCAAAGGCGACGGTCCGCTGGGTGAGGATGCGCATGGGCATCGTAGCCGTTTCCGGTTTCCACATCTGCACGGCGACGTACCCAGCCAGGAGGACCGGGAACAGCACGAGGAGCAGGACGATCCTCCAGTTCGACCAGGCGTAGGCTGTACCTCCCCACTGCAGAGCCATTATCAAGCAGATCATTGACGGCAAGAATAGCGCCGTTCCGATGGGATCCAGCTTCTTGAGCTGCTGCACCAGCGACAACTTCTCCCCCTCTTTACGCTCCGGAAGATGCAGAACAAAGGCGACGACGGCGGCAGACAGTGCTCCAAAGGGCAAGTTGATGTAGAAGCACCACCTCCAACTAACCTTCTCCGTGAAGACGCCTCCCAGCAACGGCCCTACGACAGTCGCGACGCCAAACACAGCCCCAATGAGCCCCTGGTAGACAGGCCTCTTTTCGAGCGGCACAGAGTTGACGATGATGACCATGGAGCCCGCAGTGATGCCCGCACTTCCAATGCCAGCTATGGACCGGCCGAGGATGAAGGCGATGGAGTTGGGCGCGGCGCCACATAGCGCGGATCCGACCTCGAAGACGAGGATGGAGACGAGGAAGACGGGCTTGGGCGCGTAGAAGGTGTAGATGCGGCCCCAGAGTAGCTGCGTCGCGCAGAGGGTGAGTAGGTATGATGAGCCGTACCAGCCAATGTCTTGGAGCGAGTGGAAGGCGTTTGAGATTTGGGGGACGGCTGTTGCGAGGATGGTTTTGTCCTGGAGGGGTTAGTGGAGAGTGGAGGTGAGGGTGGATGGGGCAGTACCAGTGCAACGAGGAACATGGAAATGTAGAGGGCGAGCAGGGAGAGGCCGAGTCTCAGGCCTGTTGGATACTTGGGTTGCTTCCGAGGCTCGCTCATGTCGGGGGTTGATAGTCGAATATCGGTGGCATCCAAGAGGGAGGGTTTTGACGTGGAGGTCATGTTGTTCACTGCCATGGCGATTTAGGTGATGGTAATGATATGATGGTATTTGGACTATCAAGCCGGCTCAAAAGTGGTTCGTCGTACCTTCGCAAGACAGCAACTTCTAGCACGATGAATCACCAGCAACAAAACCTCCATCACACCTATATACACCCAGCTGCCGGACCCGCGCAAAGCACGCTCTCACTCTCGAGCACAAGATGTTTATATCTCGGCCACGACATACTCTCTATCTCGGCCTCGAAACACGACCTCTCATTCCCTCGGACCCATCCCCCTCCCCTCGGGCGCGAACCACGACAACCATCACACAAACTCGGCCCCGAGAAGCATCACCAGCCGCATCTTCTGCACGGCCACAACCCCCTCCCTTCCCTGCGCCACACCTCTCCCCTCCAGAGCCCCTTCTCCCACCAACTCACCCCACACCACACGCCTCCAACACGCCCTCGTATCCCAAAACCACCCCTCTTCCAGCCCAACGACGCCTCCAGGCTTCTCGGCCAGCGCCACGCCCTGCCCGCTCGCTTGCGGCGTGCAGTCCGGGGCTGTGGCGCTCCGAGCGATCGCGAATACGAACACGAAGGGCATCTGGACCACAGCACCGGGAAGAGGCAGCGCCGAGTCGAGAGGACACGGGGCGGGGTGTATTTTGGGGAGTTGGGTGGGGAGTGGGGTGAGAGGGGGTATAATACGATCTGGATGCAATGCGCTGCTCGGGGCGAGGGCACTGAGTTGGTTGGGGGAACGTGCGAGGGGGGCGAAGGAGGAGGAGATGCATGGATGGATGACATTGGATGGGATGGCATTGCATGGATTCGATAGGAGTCTCAGTGAGAGGGCGTTGCGTTGGTGAATCTCGCCTCTCGATGCCCGAGCTCTCACCACCACATGCGCGTCCAAGAGAGTTAGATGCCCGTTCAGAGACATGCAATTCCCGCGGAGAGCAAAAGGCATTCGCATGCCGCTCCTCGGAGCTGCCTGCCTGCCTCAGGCCATTGCACCGTCTGCTGTTGCTGCTGGCTCCAGGGCCTCCCATGCTGTTTCCGGCCATCATTTCCTTCTGCTGCTGATGCTACTGCTGCTGATGCTACTGCTGCTTGCTGCTCGGACTTGTACGAGGGATATGTGTGTCTCACTCGCCTCCCTCCACCCTCGTCTTCCCCCGCGCACGGCGCACGGAGCACGGAGGAACGCCCTGCCCCCGACCGCACGCACGGCGCACACGTCGTCTATCGCAATGCACGGTGAAGTGGTTTGCATCCTGTCGCTTGCTGCTGCTGCTGCTGCTGCTGCTTGCTTCTGCTTGCAGTCCGACAGACAGACAGGTGGTGCAGGAGGAGGTCTCGCCCACACCTCTCCCGGCTACGCAGCCCAGCCAGCAGCCGTTGCGATATCTTCCCGCGTCTGCCTATCACAAGCGGGGTCTCCCAGTCACCGCCTGCCTGCGACCGCATGCCAGTCCAACGGAGCTGTGCTGCGTCTCAACATGCCCGCGCCGCGTGTGCGCGAACGGCGTCGTGCGGCGCCGATAAGATAGATCGAGGGCAACGGCAGCGTGTCATGTATGTAGGTACGCGCGTGCTGAACGGTGTGTCGCGCTTGGCATCGACGGCCGCGAAAAAATTGCTACCATGGATGATAATTTCTTGATTCATCGATGGACGGCCATGCCGTTTAGGCCCCGCGGGCGAGTGCACCGACATGGCAAGGGCACCGAGATCGGGTGTTTGGCGCGCTTGTTAGGGGGGAAAGTGTTAGATTGGGAGCTCTGTGCGTAAGAGGGGCGAGACAGGGGGCAGGAAGTGCCGATGTGGAGGATTACTGAGGTTAGTCGGGAAGGATTTTGGCTTGTTAGTGTTTGGTTGGATTGGGTTGCGTTGGGTTGGGGGCGTAAGAGGAGGCGGGGAGTAAGTCGACGCGGAGGGGAAAAGGTGGGTAGTCCTGCTGGAACGAGATGGAGGGGGGTCGACGCGCGAGGGGCTGGGGGAAAGTAGGCCGCCGATCGAAGTGTGTGACTGCTTTGGGAAGGTCGAGGGACAGTTTGCGGGGTTTTGGGCACTTGTCTCACATGTCTTTAAGCTGCGCTGCATGCAAATTGCGCAGACTGGAAGGTCGAGGTGCAAAGGAAGCATGGCAGCGGCGACGAATTGGGGGCATTCACCCTCCGTGGTTGCACCCATGTGACCCTGCGTGATAATGCCACAGTCAATGCCAAATGGCCAGCCAACTCGACAACACCCATGGCAACCGTACCCTGTAGCGATCGTGATGTCAATGTCAGCCGCCGAGTCCAGGGGCGGCAGTCACAGCGCAGGCGTGATTGGATGGCAAGTGCAAAATGGCATGTTCATTCGTATACACAGTGCAGCACCAAGCCACGAGATGCAGTATATCAGATGCTAATTAATGCTGATGGCATTCGTGATAGAGCCGTGCCTATTGCTAAGACATTTCCGACGACGTGAAGATGCCGCCAGCCTCAGGCGGCTGCGCGCACTCAAAATGGTATCTTCTCCTTTACGCGCTTTACAGGCAAAAATAGGAAATAAGATGGTGAGAAGCTTGGCCGACAGCGAGAGACACGACGAACCTGTCGCCTGCCTGGCCCTCTTCACCATGCTCGCTCATGGAACGCCTGAAACGCCTCACTGCGTCGGCCCGTGACGCTGAGAGGTAGGTACCGTTAAGACTCCACCTGTCCTTTCATGCAGATTGACGCCGCCCGTGAAATTTTTTTAAGAATACAATAATAGCTGAATGCAAACGTCGTGATTCGCTCGTGGTGATTAATATAGCAGGCGATGGAGCGAGGGAGCAGAGGATTGCGGGAGGATGCCATGGTGCTCATGACCTGACGGGCAGCCCGCTGGCCATCCTGAACAGCTCAAAGGCGAGGCCCGGGGTTTCGCGCACCGCGAGCTCGACGTCCTTGCGCAGCGACAGCGACGGGTTCGCCCTGAAGGTCTGGATGACGACGTCGCGCAGGCCGCGGTCGCTGTCGACGGTGGTTTCATACGCCTCTTGGCAGGCGTCGGCGAATTCGGCGCTCGTCCAGTGCAGCTCCGTCTGTTGGGCAAACTTCTTGCGCGCGAGGGCTTTGAGGCCAGGAATGCCGTATTCTGTTTCCTCGTTAGCGGTTGATATGGCCAGACGTCGTACGGCGGTGTGATTGACAGGGACTGAGACAAGACGGCAGCCAGCTGACGCTGTCTCAGAAGAGACTGCAGGCAAAAGGGATGCATACTGGCCCCCCTCCCATTGGACGAGGAGCACAAGACTGCATCTGGCAAGTGGAACGTGCCCGAGACAATCGCTCACTGGCGATCTTCTCCCTCTGCTGCTGCAAATCGCGGGGTCGGTGGGCGCCGACCGCCGTCGAAGACGCGAGGCTTCTGCGAGCAAAAACAAAAGTGGGCGGGGCGCGTAATCAAACAAGCAACAAGCGCGGGAGGGTGCAGTGTAGGGTGCGAGAGGGCAACTCACTGTCAGCGATGGCGTACACCTTGGCGTGTATCAGAATCTGTGCCTTCTCCTCGTTCGGAGTGGGCTCCGGCTCGACCTCCTCGAACGACTCTTCCTCCTCGTCGTCGTACTCTTCGGCCATGGGCATGTCCGGGTACTTTGCCGGCACGTCGCTGTCGAACTGGTTGGCCTGCTCCTCAGGGGGCGTCATGGGCTGCGTCGTGTTGCTGGCGGCCGACATCATGGCCAGCAGCGGGTCCTCGACCATGGCGAGGTTGAGCTTCTTGGAACGGCGGCGTTGTGGGACGCGTGGCGCAAGCGACGACCGCCGCGATGATCGGCGTGATAGTGGCTTGTTGAGATAGTCGAGGTGGTAGAAGTCTGCCAATTGTCAGGCCTGATACCGTCACGGGCGGGGATGCTCGGGCCTTACAGTGTACCATATGCTCCACCGCCTCTGCGTCGTCCTCGGTGAGGTCGATGATGCCGGATGCAGACTCCTTGAAGGGGTTCCTGCAGGCGCCCTCGAAGAATTCGCTGCGTGAGCAGACGAGAGCGCGGTGCACCTGGTAGCTTTTCATGCCGCACGTAAGTGTTAAGTCGCTATATCGGCCGCATTGAAACAGTCTGGGGACTACTTAGTGATGGGAAGGGTGTTGAAGAAAAGGCAACATACGAGGCAAGAGCGCTCATGAGCTCTACGTGTTGTGCGTCCATGACGAGTGTGGGTGGGGTGAGTGTGTAGGAGTATGTGAGAGTGTGTGAGGGAGATATGTGTTTGTGTGTGTGGATGGGTGGCAATGGGTGAAGGGGTGCAGCTGTACAAATGCTCTCGAGGTGGGATGTCGGCGTGTTTTGTATGAACCGCCTGTGAGACCCTGGATCTGCGGCTCGGTGGGAACAGACGCAACGTCTTGTCAAGGCTCAATTTCCAACCTTGCGTCGCGCGCCTGACGATCCCTTTTGCTGCCGAGGTGATATGTGGGAGGCCCCGGACGTTAGATGACGCCGATGTGGGAACAGTGACCGATTGCTCGGGAGGGGACCGGCGTTTATGCGGGAAGTAACCGCGGGGGTAAGGACGTATGTTCCAAGGTTCAGTGCTGATCTTGCTGGATGCGGACGTTGCAGCTGTGAAAGAAAACGTCGAAACCGGGAGGGATGGGCTGCAACTTGTACCCGCCGCGAGCCAGGGGTGGCGCGTGGTCTCGCGATGGCAGCATGATTGTCAACTTCCCCCTCGACACAGGCTCAGGCGGTCTAGACGAGTCACACGATGGCCATTCTCTGCCGCCATCAGCCCAAAAGCCAAGCTGACGCGCAACGGCCACTCACGGCATGTGCGCGAGTGTAGCGGCCTGTTGTGGACGACCTGGAAGACCTGGGGCGTCTCACGCGAGCTCGCCTGCAGCAGGTGGCTGGTCTGGATTGGCCAAGTCAGAGAGGCGCCGAAAAAGGACTACACAGGAATCGAGGCGCAGGCGACGGGCGGCCGGCGGGCGACGACGACGACGTAACGAAGAGGACACCATGCACGCACGAGAGCTAGACAAGTTGAGACGGCCAATATTACTCCCCTAGAGAGGCCAAGGGCGCCGGCCAGTAGACGCCTGCGCGACGAGTGCCAGCAGAGGTCGATGTCGGCGCACACAACGACCGTCTTCCGTGGTGCGTAACACCTTGCCCACCTTGCCCTTGCTCACTACAGACACACCATGTGTGGAGGTGGGCCCACCTTTGTGCGGGGAGTTTTGCAAAATGAAAGGAGCGCGTTCGTGCATAGCAAGCTGCTGTGCTACTCGGCACCATGGCAACTTCCACTCATTCTCGTCCAACATCTGCCCTCGCAGCCCTCGTCGTTCTGGGCCGCGTCTTCTGGCCTGCTGCGACGATCACTGCCGTGTGCGGATGGGGCGCGCGCGGCGGGACGGGAATGCCGCCTGGGACAGTGCGCGGTTGAGGCCCAGTGGCAGCGTTGTCCATGGAAACGAGCACACTGCGGTCTCTGCCAGCGGCGGGAGAACGAGTCCAACAAGGCACGCCGCAATATTGTGTGCCAAAGAGCAACGGACTGTGTTGCTCGTGGCGTCGCTCGTGGACCAGACGACAGTGAAGCGCGCCGCCCTCAGCTCTCGTGGCTCGTGGCGTCCTGCTGGCGGCCTGTCTTAATTGAAGTCTGGTCTTGCATCGCGATTCACTGCTCGACGACACGCATAGTAGCACGTGAGAAGCGAGGGGGGCGTTGAGCCACCATCTCAACGTGCAGCTGCTAGACTTGGCCCTACTCGTGTCAGGTCGCGGCTAGACAAAAGTAGAAATCGCATCTTCTCAGTCTGTCTGGTAAGTTCCTTTTCATTAATCAAAGGCGAGCAGGTTGACAGTTGTGGTGGTCTGGATGGATGACTAGCAGCTGAGGGGCGCTCCCTAGTGATGAGTTGGAGTAGATACATCTTAGTACGGAGAACACGTAGCGGAGTTGCAAAGGGGTTCCTGGCGAGCTGAAGACTGGCCACCGCGTCTAACGTCCTAGGCGCGTTTGCTCTTTCACCTCCAACGATGGCGATGCGCCATCAAGTTGGTGGTGAGGGCCAGGGGAGTGCCAGGGGCCTGGACCTTTCCCTCACGCTTACCTAACCACCCACGCAGCCACTGGGAGCATAGTGAGCCGCCGAGATTGTCCCGCATGCGCGACTGAAGGCCAAAATTTGTTTGCGACTTCACCCCGTCGCCAGGCCCGCCAGACTCCCTCCCGCACCTTCAGCCGCCCGGCTAGCTGAAACAGTGCAGCACCATGGGCGAGTACAAGCTCTCGGCGTCTCTGCGCGGCCACGAAGACGATGTGAGTGGCGTTGCCGAGCTCTTGCTTCGACTCCAAACCCCCACCTCCAACATATACGAGGGGCGTGGAGAACAGCACTCGAGAGCACCTTACTGACCACCGCCTGCAGGTCCGTGGAGTTGCCTTCCCTGACGCCTCCCTCGTCGTCTCGGCCTCCAGAGACTACACCGTCCGCCTGTGGAAGCTCCAGCAGCCAGGCCCACCCCCAACCTTCGACAGCACCATCAAGACCCATGGCAAAGAATTCGTCAACTCGGTAGCCTTTGTCCCACCATCCTCAGCATTTCCAGAGGGCCTCATTGTTTCAGGAGGCAAGGACCAGATAATCGACGTGCGGCAACCAAGCAAGGCTCTGGACGACAATGCAGACGCACTCCTGCTAGGACACGGCTCCAACGTCTGCGCCTTAGACGTCAGCCCCGATGGCAACCTCATAATCAGCGGAAGCTGGGACCAGGACGCGCGGGTGTGGCCGGTTGGCCAGTGGGACAGATCAACGGTGCTACAAGGGCACGAAGCCTCCGTGTGGGCCGTGCTAGCGTACGATGGCTCCACGGTCATCACAGGTATTTCCAACGACACACAAAGGCGGGAGCGTGCGGGTCTAACAAAACACAGGCTGTGCCGACCAAAAGATACGCGTCTTTGACGTGGCTGGCCGGCTCATCCGGGCCATTCCTACTGGCGATGTCGTTCGAGCTTTGTGCAGGCTACCGCTGAATCATGCATCAGGAGCGCAGTTTGCATCGGCGGGCAACGACGCCGTGATAAGGCTGTGGACATTGGATGGACGACAGACGGCCGCCCTCCACGGCCACGAGAACTTCATCTACTCGCTCGCCGCCTTTCCTGACGGACGACTAGTCAGTGCTGGTGAAGACCGCACCGTCCGGATATGGGACAGCCAGCAGTGCCTGCAGACCATCACCCACCCAGCAATTTCAGTGTGGTCGGTTGCTGTATGCGCCCAGAACAGTGACATTGTCACAGGCGCCAGTGACCGCATCGTGCGCATCTTCACCAGCTCGTCTGAGCGTTTGGCCGATGCGGCTGCCATTGAGCAGTTCAATGATGATGTGAGGGGCTCGTCGATACCGCAGCAGGCCGTGGGAAATATCAACAAAGAGAAGCTCCCAGGTCCTGAATTCCTCACCTCAAAATCTGGCACCAAAGAGGGTCAGATACAGATGATCAATGAAGCCAACGGAAACGTCTCGGCATATCAATGGTCGACCGCTGCCAATCAGTGGGTGCACGTAGGAACTGTCGTCGACCAGGCAGGGAGCAGCGGCCGGAAAATCTCCCACAACGGCAAAGAATACGACTACGTCTTTGATGTCGATGTAGAAGAGGGAAAGCCCCCGCTGAAACTGCCGTACAACCTGTCGCAGAACCACTACGAGGTGGCTAGAAAGTTCTGCGAGGAGAACAAGCTGCCCATCACCTACATTGACCAAGTCGCAAACTTTATTGTGCAGAACACGCAGGGTGCCTCGCTGGGACAGTCGCAGTCGCAGGGTCCAGATCCTTGGGGAACCGAGAATCGGTATCGCCCTGGAGACGCCCAGGAAGTGGCACCGCAACAACCAGCAAAGCCAAAGGTTCTTCCGCAGAAAGTCTATCTTGACATTATGACTGCAAACCACAAGATCATCTTCAAGAAGCTCCAGGAATTCAATCAGAAGCTCGTTGAGGACGGCGACAAGGGCGTTTCGCTCAACCCCACGGACATTGAGGTTTTGGAGAAGACCGTGAGTAGAGCACCTATTATTTTCTGTATTGCTTAGCGCGTGTGTGCCAACACCTTATTCCAGGTCACAAAGCTTGAGAAAAACCAGGCCAAATCCCTGGACCCGCATGGAATCGATCTTATCGTCAAGGCGGCAACAGAGTGGCCCGCAGACAAGCGGCTCCCGGGGCTAGATCTCCTGCGCCTCCTGAGTGGTTCAACAGAGTCTGACGTGGTTGTCTACGTAACTACGTCCAACGGCGAATCTTTCTTCGATCACCTCGTCCAGTCCGGCGCCTTCGAGCCTACTTCGGTGCTCAACAACACCATGATGGCAATCCGATCATTGGTCAATCTGTTCAGGACTGAAACCGGGCGCCGGTTCGCAGGTGACCATTTCGACGCGATTCAGAAGCTCGTGAGCCCGTTCTTGACTTCGACCAATAAGAACCTGATCACCGCGGTCACGACCTTGTACATTAACTTTTCAGTCCTCCAGTCGGTCGACAGGAACGCAGACCAATCGCTCACGCTCCTGGACGATCTCACCAAGATCTTAGACACAGCGGCCGAGCCCGAGGCCGTCTACCGAGCATTGGTCGCAGCAGGCACGATTCTCTGCCTCGGCAAAGACTTTTGTGAGACAGGCCGGGATATTCTAGACCTGGGCACCGCCATCACCAAAGCCTCGGGCCGCGTCAAGGAGCCGCGGGTCAAGATTGTGGTTGACGAGATTCGGGAGAAGCTGCAGGGCTGACAGATTAGGGTCACCTGAACCCCATCGCTGGCAGTCACGAGTCTCGCCATATGTCGGCAAGCGTCGGAGGAAGAGGGTTACAGCTTGGCCAGGGTCTCAGTGTGGAGTGTGGCTTTGTGGCGTGTCATGGCGAGAGCAGGATACGATCTCGCTACTGCGGCTCTGCGGCTGCGCAGGGATGGCACCCACCCCACGCACCCACACTACAGCATCATGATATCATCGGGCGACTACCGCGAGTATTTTGGCATGGCACCGAGAATAATCGTACCCTTGTAGGACCGGATTTGCCGGGCGCAATCGATGCTGAGCTTGCTTCATCGGCGCCCAGCAGCATTGCCATTGCCATCCTGCCATCCTGCCCCCTGACGTAGCCAGCTTACGCAGAATCAATCCAATCAAACCCCAAAATCATGAAAAAGGAGGCATTTGTGATACGAGAGGCTTTTTACCATCGTGACTTTGTGTGAACGTGACCAAGCGCCCCCCGCCCAGCCTCAACCGCCAGCCGAGCAAAACCGACACCTGACGTCGCACATACAACGGCCAGCGCCGGGCCCTCGCTCTCTCGCGGCGTCAGAAGCCTGATCATGAGCTTATTCCTCTCCGCCAGCCTCGCACGGTACCTGCGTTCCCCGCGGCACCACCTGACCAAATCTCAACCACTTTGCCGCGCAGCAAGCGACGCAAAAAGAACGATCGCCACGTATCATCCACAAGAGGGAATTCTTTACCATACATCGGTCGTCGGCGACAGACGATCACCGACGCTCCAATCACGACCCCCGTCCGCCACTTGCCAAGCAGTGAGCCATGCTAGTCAACGCGTCCGCTTGCGTCCACCATCTCCCCACAATCACACACACTTTGGGCTGCAGGGAGAGGGGAGCTCCCGCCCAAACAAGCTGTTTGGCCCGGTCCGCTTTTACCTCTGTAGGATTGCGCGTCGCGGGGCTGTCGTCGAGACACTGCATGCATGGGCAAGGGTTGATCTTGCACTGCTCCGCTCCGCTACCCCTACCGCTACCCCTACCGCTCCTCCTCTTACACACACAAGCTCCCAAAAGCCCGATCGGAGATTTGGGGCGCTGGAAGTGCCGATGAGGGGATGGGGAGCAGACGTCAGGTGCTGCGCGGCGCGAAGCGGTGCGAGTGCACGGTGTGACAAATGCGTTCGCGCCTTCGGAGCTTTGAAGCGAGGAGGATTTTTGGTTTGCGGGGCGAAGGGGGCGAGGGCGAGGCGCGGAGAGGAGGTGTCGCGTACGTCCGGCGATGGGTCTCGCGGTGGCCGAGAATATCCTGGTAGGAGGGGACAAGTATTGGGGATCTTCAAGGAGGAAGGAGGGATTGCCGTGGGTGGCCTGGATGCGAGTGTGGTATTGGAGTCGACTGTCTCCTTCCCGTATTATGAGGAGGTCGGCCTGGGGGCGGAGTCGTGAGAGGACAGGTTTGTGGTTTGTTGATCGTTGCTATTTTTTATCGGATGCTTTTGGATAGGGGTGTGGCGGGTTTCTCGTCGAGGATTCTCTGCTTGAATCCTCTGCGCAATGGCTCGATAGTCTTCGGCGAAGAGACTTCTTTGAGGCCGGCGGATACGGCGCAAGAGACGATGCGAAAAAAGGGATAATGGCTCTTGATGGTAAGAGCTGTTGTTGTTTCGCTGCAGTTCGACTTCTTCGCATACTCGGACGAACGTACGAGATGGGTTCGCATTTTCAGTCACTTGCTTCGACTCTCAATTTCTTGTCTATCTGCACATTCTTTCATTCCTTCCCATCCTGCCTTTCAATTGGCCCTCCCAAGACCTGCTTCAGGGTCATTTAAGGTGGCGTTTGATTGTTTCTCTATCCTGGGTCGGGAGTTGGATCCACTGCGTGATCCAAGCTCAACGTATGGAGCGTTCATGAGCAGAATTGCACAGAGGTGCGACTGAAGGATAACATCTAGCGCCAATGTTCTTCGATCAAAAACAAACTCATGTGTACAGCAAACGGCGAGCCTCGGCTCCGGCCCGCGAATCTTGCTCCATGCGAACGATCGATCTTCGAACGATTATCATCGAGACTAGCTTTATAGCCAACACGCCCCCAGCGCCGCAACCCTCGCAGATGCTTCCACATGTATAGAACCAAGCAGGAGACCGTAATGAGAAAGAATGGAGTCGCGTAGAAACAGACGGTTTGTGTGTTGATGACAGGGAAATACAAGGCCGTCGCTGCAAATTGAGTCGATCTGCAGGGTCAAGCTCACATTCGCGTATGAGATATCTTCGAGTAACATTCTGATTTCCAAAATACAGGAATACATAAGAGGGCAGGTTAACCCATCAACCAACAACCCTCCCAAATCTCAGTTGTTCCGACCCATCCCGTTGAAGCAAGTTCAGGCTGAAATTCTTCTAGATTTGCTGGAAGTCGGAGCTAACAGCATGACCCACGAATATCACCGGACGTAGCATGCCCATGAATTTGGTGGAAGGACGGGAGAAGATTTTAGTAATAATCTCGTTTTGAGCCCCGTTTTAGTGAGGCATGGGGCGATACCCCGGAGTTTGGGGGGGCTCTTGACTCCTGGCGTCCTGGGAAGTGTCTTTCAGACGAGCATGGCCACCCTGAATATTAACCAGAAGGTTCTCTGCATGTGGGTAGTGCAAAGAATTGGCCGCACACAGCGGCCAAGTAGTAAGGGTTAGCGCCGTTGCCGAAGGCAGTTCTGCTGTAAAGAATGTGTTAGACACTGAGAAAGAGCCCAGGACTGCAGCGCATACCTCTCCTGCACAGGAGCTTCTCGCTTCGTCGGACATTGAGCCGGGTAGCGGGAAATCTCCCGCTGTGCGTACACTCAGTGCACCTATCCTGGGACAGGCTCACCACCCTAGGGATCAAGTCTGCTCCACGAGCCCCTCTCCCGTGATCCAATCTCTTGGGATGAGCTATGCGGGGTCTGTGTCGATGCCGAAGGACCCGGACGTATCGACCGGGTCGCAGGAATTCTCCCGCGTAGCGTACACTGCGTGCGCCCTATCTTGGACAGTCACAGGGACCGGAGTATCGACCCGGTCGCGGGTAATGTCCTGCGTACACTGCGTGCGCCGGGTTTGGACAGAGCAACCAGCGACATTGGTGTCCCAGGGACCAGAGGAGCAGCCCACTCCCGCGTACGTTGCGTGCGCCCAATTTGGAGAGCTCCAGGGATCGGAGTATCAACCCAGTCGCGGGGAAATTTCCTGCGTACACTACGTGCGCCCTTTCTGTACAGAGCCACCACCGACACTGGTGTCCAGGGACCGGAGGACCAACCCGGTCGCGCTTTTCTTCTTCCAAGCCCATCTCGCTGCTGATCGTTCAAGCCGATTTTTTTATCAAGTTTCTCCTTTTCAAATCGTAGCTCATTGATGCATCCTATCCTGGCAGAATATTGGCCCCGCCAGCTTTCTCCCGTGCCTAGGTGGCCCACGCGGAGCCGGGAACGGCATGCACCCACACGTTTCCTGGGCTTCTCTCCAGGAGTGCTCAAAGTTGGTGAATTCGAAGAGCCGATCCCAATTATCCTCATGCTCGAATGCGGCCCTCGAAGCCTGCTTCCAGAAGTAAGTCCATCAACCCTCAAAATTGAGCTTCGATATTTCCGCCCTCAGTCGCTTTGGCAAAGATGTCGGGTCCGAGAGATTTTGGTCCATTGTGTCAAGCATCAGCTTGTATGCCGTCCGGTAATGCCTCTTGGAGGCTTTTTCGTCTGCATAAAATTGCAGTCATCATGACTGATGGAGGAACAGTCTGTGCAGGTATGGACATTCATCTGGCGACGAGATTTGTTGGCATCACTATATCTGTCCGGGGTTCGTCAATCCCCTGGAAGTACCAGTGAGCTTTTTGAAGACGGCCTCGGCAGATTACTGGTTTTTGTTGGAGTAGCTTGCGGCCAGTTCATCTGTATGTTCAGTTAGCGCCTAGCTCGCGAGGAGGATACAGGTGGGAGTAGTACCTAGTACTCTGTTGGATTCGCTCGAGTCTTGAGCATCCCAGCTCACGAGGAGGACATAAGAAGTATTTTGTCGGGGTTGCTTGAGTCCTGAGCACCCCAGTTCCACCCCGTGAGCTGGGAAGTCGATGCCCCGAGGGCATTGCACCGTTGGATAGACTTTTAGGTTGGTAGGTCTGCAGAAAATCTTCGCAATTTCCGTTTGCCCTGTTGGGCACCGTTAAAAGGGCTCTCTGTAGTCTACGACTATTCGCCTGCTCGACGGTGTCCGCAACCTTCCGTCGTGTCAGTTCAGCAACACCGATTCAGTCGGCTAAGCATACCTTGGATACAGCACGCTACTCCCAGTCTGCTTCCTCGCCCTTCTTATTCTTTAACTGCTGGATCAATTGAGGACAGGAGGGGTCGATTGGCTGCAAGGCCCGATCGGTGGTTGGCTGGAAGGGTTGCTTTCGCCGGCAACATCACCACACTCCTCTTGCGTAAGTCTGCCCGTTGCTATCAGGCGATGTCCATCAGTCTTCGGGAGGCGATAGCCGCATACGCGAGAACCTAAGAGCACTCGATTAGCACTTTCACTAGCTTGTATGTTTGTTCCTAGCGAACCAGATCTTTTGGAGGCTACGATGCCGCTGAGTGGCTTGAACTGTCGCATCCGAGTGGAATCATGTAGCCTCTTTTACTGCTAGGACGGTCTCGTACAGGATCTGAATGAAGTTGTGCAAACGCTTGATGAGAGCTGGGAAGATCCTGTGCGGAGACCGTCCTCATTGCTAGTCTCTTTCAACGCTTTGTGGGTTTGGACTGGAGCTGTCGCTAACAGTGTTCATTAGGTCTGCTATTGCATCGGCGTGAAACACTGCGTGACTAGCGTACCTTGACAGCTCCGGTAAGCGTCTTCCTGGCGTTGATTGAAGCCTCCATAGGCTCCCACTGCTGTTCGCGAGCAGTGCCTACAAGGTGCGGAGCTACGCACGCAGCGAGACGTTGAGAGTTAGATGTGGCCGCTGGGTATGACAATGTTATTGAAAAGGCTCGGCGAGGCTGCAAGCCCGCAAATCTTGTTGGCGGAGGAGGCTGGGGGATTGGAAAACGTTCCTCAGGCCTGCAGCGAGCAGGATTACGACGTTATAGAGACGCAGTGTAGAGAGTGATGAGGTTGTGGGGGTGAGGTTGCGGAGTCGAGGTTCCGTGTCGGAGTTTGAGGTGAGAGAGCAGCAGGCAGAGCGGCGCTAATTTGGACCCTCTGCAGAAACACTGCCCCCGTAACCGACGCACTTTTCACACGTGATGAAAAGCTGACGTGAAAATGACTTCTAAATGCCTACGTCATCTCTAACCGCGTTCCTGAGAGCAATCTACAGGACTTGAAATGGCTCTCGATCGGAATTCTTACTTTTCGCCCTCAATGAGGAGGAGCAGCTACTCATCAATAACTTCAATGTTCAACTCGGGAACAGTATCAAGCAGGTAAGTGGGACCTACTCACGAGTCACAAGATGACTGGCAATTGGTACAAATTTAATGCCCATGTCTTCCAGTCATAAACGACTCGCAATGAAGATTGTCGCGCCGTGAGACCTTTCATGGAAGGATTTTTGATTGGTTTTGACATGTTTCTCTGCCCTCCTCATCCTCCTCCATCGCAGCGTTTGATGATTCGGATACATTCGGCACCGGCTTCTAGCACATTGGAGCCAAAACTGTACACAAAGAATGGAGATGGGTACATGGCGAAGACCAGGGTTACCAGACACTAAGTTCCGCTGCGATCGCCACCATTTACTTGGAGAATGAACTCGCAGGATAGCTTCACATTTGCGATACGCAATGATCTGACCCAAATCCATGCCTTTGTTTATATACACATCCTCCGGCACATCTCATTCTTTAGTGAATCGTTTCATTTTCTCCCCATATTGGCAGTCCCTGTCGTCATCGTTCAGAAGGCTGCTTTTTCTCCTATCTGCTCGATACTACAGTTTTTCGCTCTTACAGAGTCCCCTTTCAATATCGCACCCGCATTCAACGACGTTAGAACACGGAAAAGAGATGGAGAGATAGAATAAAAGAGTCAAAGAGAGGGAGGGGCGAAATCGAGAATGCAATGTAAGTAAGGTGTGTCGTTCCAATAAGCCAGCGTTGACAGTAAATAGCAAGCACGCGGAAAAAGATTCCATTTGGGATTCCGAGTGACAGCAGCATCGGATGTCAAAGCACTCCTTCATTCCAACACGTACTCCCCACACAGTCCATCCTCATTGCATCCGCACTTTACAGGCCTGTGGATGGAACAAACACTTCCTCCCGGGCTGTTCGGGCCACAGAAGTCCTCAAATACGAACGCCGCATCCGTACGTGCGCAAACGCCGCTCACCCCGCAACAGTTGTAGGCCGAGACGTTACCACAATCGGAATGCGAGGAACACTTGTAGCGCGCGTCGTTGGCCGGGATAGGAGGGAGACGGGGTGGCGTTGGCTTGGGGCCAGTGGAAGTACTTGAGGTCAATGATAAGAGACGGCTATAGAAAGGATGTAATGCGATGGCGGAAGAAACCAGGGTAAACAGGAAAGAAGGACATACGCAACTGGAGTGGCGGAGATGGCGCCGACTAGAAGCGCCAGAGCAATGACGAAGCCCTTCATTTCGACTTATAACACCGTGAGGAATGACAATGGTATATTGACGTTGGCAACTTGAAGACGCGGAGAAGATTTACGAGCGTTGAAGTGCACAAACTCTTCTCGAGGCACAGTGATGTCCTTATAGGCAACGTGGTCCTTGTGCCTCGCTTTCCCGGTCATCATGTGACCTCAACATAACCTACAATTTACTTATAGTTGACCAAGAGAGTTTACGAAAGGCGTCTGGTGCATTGCCTATTTACACGGCCTTGGCGACACTGCACTCTTCCGCAATGCAGCCTTGGAGTTTCGGTAAAGTTCCGAAACTGGGATTGGCGCCGCCTGGATATATAGCAACCGCATCCCGACATTCCGGCATCCTTGGGGTGTGTGGAGGCACTCGGCTCCAGTACCATACTTTGCTACCCGCTCGGCTCGCTTCGGTGCACGTTAGGCCTTGTGACGGAACAAATCTCCCGAGTAACTTCGTACTGCTGTCACTAACGTCTGCTGTACAAGGTATATACGGTCTTTCTTGGACGTATATACTTATCGTGATACCTCTTAGCAGAGTTTGCACTGAAGTTCTATCCAAAGTCCTCAATCGACAATCACAGATAGTGCAAGAAACGCTTCGGTCAAAGTCTACTTCTAGTCAAGATCCATCGTACCAACTGAAGCGTCTGACTTCTCGCGCTTTGCCTAGGACGAATGGACCGACAGAATGCGGGCTAAAAGATAGTCAGAATGCAGCGGTACAGCCTGATTGATGAGAGGTAGGGCATCATGGCGAGGAAGAGGAATGAGAAAGTAAGGAGATGAATATTCTGGTTTCGGATCTCTCTATATTGTTGAGTAATCACCGAAAACACCGAAAACACCGCCGTGGTACGGAAGATTGCTAATCGCCAATTAAATGCTCTACATTTCTCCCACAACGTCATTTCTATGCGAGTACCGAATCCTTCAGCCTTGCGGGTCACTTTGATCTCATCAACCTTTCTTGATTTTCACAGCTTCAAGGCCAGTCGCCAAGTAAAGCCGCGCCAACGCTAAAGCCTTCCTTCGCACTTCAGTAATCCATCTATATTTGCTCTGCTGTTCTGTCATCGTGGCATGTCTTACCACTCGAGCACATCTTGACAGTGCTCCTTTCGCTTAATGATACTCAGAAGAAGGTCCTGTCGATTTGCAGTGGGAAAGCAGCTTGTGGCGGGGGATCATTGGTCCAGATAAGATGAGCCATCCCTTCACAAGCGAACTGCAGATTTATCGAAATCATCCTTTTCAGGGCTGTCTTTGCAGCAAAGCAGGCCAGGGTCGTGCGAAAGTATATTGCAAGGATTGGGGGCGGATTCGTATTTCGGGCAGCCTCGCTGGCGATCCAATGCGCCGTGACGAACGCCCGGCCAGCACCGCCTGGGGCTGAGCGCATTGCGAGGGCGTTCGATAACAAGGACATATATCCCTGGCCCTCCTAGTTTCCAAGGCTTTCGATCATCTCACTTTAACTCGACTTCATATCATGAATGTGACCACGCCAGGCACCTGCTACATTTACTCCGCAGGTGAAGTCGTTGCCGTCGATGTATTAGCACCATGTGGTGTGACCAATCAAACGAACCCACAAGTACCTTGTTGTTGGAAAGGTGACACTTGTATGAACGATGGTATCTGCTCCTACGAACACGGGCTGAATGGTGGATCGGGCTACGTGGCGTCGGGGTGTACGGATCCTGGATTTGGGAACGGATGTCGGACCGTTTGCAGTACGCCTACTCTCATCAGAATTCAAAGACCTTTTGAAGCGCATTCTGACGACGTACTGTTGCCTAACATGCCCTGAACTAGTGGACAACGCGTACGGCGATATAATGTACGACTCAGAGAACAGCATCTGGCGATGTTGTAGCTACCCACCAGGAGGCCCTCTCAATTGCTCGACTCCGACGGTTGAGCGGTTCCGTGCGCCTTCGCCAGAAGATCTTATATCCATACAATACCTGCCAAAGACAGGTACGCCGACGTATCAGATCGCTTCAGCTTCGCAGACGCCCACTACGACGCCAAGCACGAATTCTCCATCGCCAACCTCGACGCCAAGTACGAATTCTTCATCGACAACCTCAACGTCGTCAGGTGGAGGTATCAGCTCTGGCGTTGCTGCAGGTATTGGTGTCGGGGTTGCCGCGGGGGTCATCATCTTGGTTGCATTCGCATTCTTCATATGGAAATGGCGGAGGAGACGACAGCGTCCACCGTACCCGCCGGCGGGAAGTCACAAGCAAGAATCTGCCCCACCAACAGCACCCCCACAAGAACTTCCTTTGGCACCTGCCAGTCCTCAGCCGGTGGAGGTTGAAGCTTCAACGTGGAAATAAGAAACTGGGAAATCAGTGGCGGACAGGGCTTAAAGCTATGATACGAAGCAGCAAAACTGTACTTGCGGGGCTGCACATGTGTCTATGGCAGACGCACTCGATGGAGCCGGCCCATACATCAGCCTTTGTCAGGCTTGCCAGATTCTGAGAGACTAGAACTCTCGTAAGGTCAATCTAATCTCATCGACAAGGGTCACTCGCAGGAGGGAAACAGAAGAAGGAACGGACTTTCCAAATTCATATCCACATACAAAACGATTGTATGACTAGAAAGTCATCGCTAATGGTTTTGCTAGTTGGATACCACTGCGAGTTTTTAACTGGGATTATTGCAATGGCCACAGTTCTTTGACTTCTCGAATTAGTCTGGCGCAGGAATGAGAAGATACCACAATATTAAATTGCCCACTATTAGGGCCCTTGCTGAGTCCTTCCCTACGCCTCAAGCACAAAACAAAGCTGCGTCTGGACTTTGCATTGCTTTGACTGGAACTTTTGGTCAATTGAGTGCGACACTGCGCACGAACCTTTCCACTGGGAATGAGATCAACTCTTGGAGCTCCTGTTTCGATCATAGATGACTCGAAGAAGTGGTTCGTAGCGATTGAGTTGGATGAACAACTATTGTGACTCGACACTGAAAGTCTGTGGATTTATGTCGATTGAGTCCAACACGGTTCTTAATCATGCGACTGACAGTTGGTGGTCTCCAACCCCCAGGTGATGTTTCCAAAACCTTCGAGGAGTCGCTCGCAATCGGATCGTGAGCCGATCATACGCCAAAAGCCCGCCTGTAAACTCACTCACTCGCACTTCCAATGGTTCAAAGGACTTTTTCATCAATCAGATGATAAAGACCCCATTGCACTGAGTCTCATGGAGTCTCGCGAGCGCAAACAACCCATGGCAGCGTCTGCCGAGCCTTGCCTTCTTTTGATCGACTCTTCACTCCAATTCTTGTCAGTGAGTGACTGTGAGCCTGCGCCGTGCCAAGCGCGACCGTGCGGCGCTCGGACCACATTGCTGCTCCGTTTGTATGCCGCGCTCTTTTACACTCTCTCCTTCTTCCTCAACACCCTGGATTTGCTACCCGCCCCTCTTCGCGACCCCAGATTCGCGATCCGGTCCTCTTCGCCACCAACTCCGGCAATATGGATGCAGCTGTCGACTTGGGGGAGCAGGAGAAGCAAGAGAAGCAAGAGCAGCAAGTGTTGGGAACTAACCTGAACAACACTAGCGCATCGGAGAAGTCGTTCCAATGTGGGTGACCACAACCAGCTACACACATACGTATCTCGCTAACTGATTGCATAGCACAATGTGTCACAGGCCACCCAAAGTGCCAAGGCCCCAAGATCGAGATCAAGATTTGCCTTAAGTTTTTCTGCGACCCCTGTCGCATGCTTCGGCGACATGCGCAGGCCCAGAGCGCCTATGATAGTTTGAGCTCGGTCAGCCGTCCGTCGGCGAAAGTGGCCAATGAGTAATACCTTGACCTTTCCACCCACACGCCTGCATATACTAATGATTGATAGATTTCTCGACAACCCAAGTTTCCAAGAAGGCGTGAACAAGGCCCCCGTCTTCCCGTTGATGGAACTTCCAACCGAGATACGAATCTTGATCGCAGAGTTCGCCCTATACCGAGAGCATGGACTTTGGTGGATTCTGGCCACTGGATACAGGAGAGGCTACTTCTTTGAGGATTACCTTGATTTCCGTGAGGCCTATCTTTGGGAACACGACGAGATCCGAAAACCATGCAATCAGTTAAAATACGTGTGCCGGACACTATACAACGAGACAAAGGGTATCCAATTCAAAGTCAACACGCTCCGTTTCGAGAAACCCTTCAACGACGACCTCCAACTTCGCGGCCACGTCCACCTGAGACACGTTCAGAGCTTCTTCGACACGGTGCCGGCGCCGTGGATTCTATCAGCTATCAAAAACATTGCTATCATATACCGAGCATATGAACGCGAGGAATATGAACTTTTATGTTTACCTTCAGAATATCAGGAAACTGTGCGAGCTCACCCGGCCATTGCATTCCAGATGGTTTGCCGGCACTGGTCCACAGGAGATGAATGGGGGAGAATCGTGAAACTCCCAGATTTCCTGAACAAGGGTAGAAAGGTGAAGGATATGATGGACAAGCTGCGGAGCACGGGCGGCGCTCAGAATGTGAGGGTGTTTCCCATGGACCATGTACGGGACCATCGTATCGAGATGATGAAGGGCTGTGAACCGAATGAGGCGACCATGATAAGTGAGTGGTTTGAGAACGGAATCTAGCGCGGCTGGTCACTCTCCTATACCACTTGAAGCTACAATGGGGACCTATGTAGATTATCATACCGTGTAAATTAAGGCCCCTTCAACCAAGGTTGAAGTCACAATGGCAGCTGCCCTCATCAAGTCGCCCTCATTCCTGCTATGTGAGCCTCCGACAAGATACAACACACACACAACCACGAAGCCGGAATCAGCAACTTGATTGTTGTTAATACAGGCCTTGTGATACAGCCGAAGGAGTATTTAATGAATCAACGTGCATTCTAACAAGGTCTCAGTGCTATAGATTAATGTTCCGTCAACTGTAGTTGAAGTTATAGTGGTAGCTGGCTTCAGGACGTCGTCCTCTCTCTGGTTCTATGAGCCTCCACCAAGAAATCCACGCACACAACCACGAAGCCGAGATTAGCGCCGTAACTATCATCAATCCAGGCTATGTAATGCAGCCGAAGAAGTGCTTCACCATACTCCACGTCCATCAACCAGAGGCGTCAAAACAGGCCGAGTCGTGGGGCGTCCGCGACCCATAACACTCCGAGACCCTTCACTAGAGTCACCTTCACCCAGCCCAACTTTCACAATAGCGCCGTGTGATCTGGAGACTCGACAGAAGCGGCTTAGTGCAGATCAACAGAGGACCCTCTACCTCCTCTCTCCCTCTCCCCTTCTCCCTCGCTCCCCCCTCCACTACACCCCACACCACACGACACCACGCCCAACAATGCACCACCAGCTTCCCGCTCTCCCGCGCCTCCCGTCCCGGCCCCCGGGCCCAGCAACGCACCCCTCCCCCCCACCAAACCTCCCCCTCCGCCCCCTACTCCCGCTCCCCCCCGGCCTCCCCCGCCGCCCAACAACCTCCTTCCCCTTCTTCCCCCTCCTCCCCCCGGAACTACGGCTCGAAATCTACTTCTTCGCCTTCCACCCCCCCGCCCCCTACGCCACCGACAACCTCTTCCTAGACCTCACGCGCCCCGCCTTCGCCCGCCCATACTACCACGCCGCCACGACGCCGCGCCTGCCCGCCTTCCTGCCGCCCATCTGCTTTGCCTCGCGCCTCACGCTCTACGAAGCTCTGCCCGTGCTGCTGCGCACCAAGTGCGTTGTGCTGGAGCCGGATTCGCGGCTTTTTGCGTTTTTCGACTCGTTTGGCGGGAATCTGGCTTGGAAGGCGATACTCGATGTGCGGTTTCCTTTGCGGTGTGGGGGGGGGTGGGAGGCGGGTGGGATGCTGGCGAGACCGAGGAGTGGGGTGGCGTTGCCGATGCAGAATTTGAGGAGGGTGGTGCTGGAGGTGGATGCGGATGTGGTGCTGGATGATGTTGGGATGGGGAGTGAAGCGGAGTTGCCGAGTGTGGAGGAGATGGCTTGGGAGTTGGAGTTGGGGAGGTTGAGGGGGTATAGGGGGACGTTGAGGGTGGTGGAGGTGCTTGTGGGTGCGTTTCGGTGGTTTGAGATTGAGGGGGATGTGAGGAGGTTACTTGAGGGGGTGGCTTGGTGGGTGAAGAGGAGGGTGGGGGAGAGGGTGGAGGTTGTGGTGAAGTTGGAGTATTGGGGATTGGAGGAGGAAGAGGATGACGATGACGATGACGAAGAGGATGAAGAGGATGAAGACGATGAGGACGATGATGACGATGAAGACGATGATGACGATGAAGACGAAGAGGACGAAGACGAAGAGGGCGAGGAAAAGTTTAAGTGGAGGGGATGGAAGAGGGACAAGGAGTTTGTGGGAGGGAGTGCACGGCAGATGGTTTGGTCGACGAAAGTCGCAGAAGAGAGGAAGAAGAAAAAGGAAGAGGAGAAGGAGAACAATGGGGAGTGAAGTAAGTATAAGCGACTCTCAGGAAGCAGTGTCACTAATAATGTTAGCAAATTGATATGAAAGGAGAAGAGAGTACCACGAGCCATCGGCCTAGACTCCAACGAGACTGAACTTCATCAACAAAATTGACTTCAACAACGAGACCGGACTCCAACATTGCACCACACTGATCCCGGCACCGCATCAGTGACCATTCCCGTCGTCTCACCGCACCCTCCGAGCCCGCAATCCAGCTTCCATGAATCACATTCAGTCTCTGCCTCGAACTGCGCTCCAATCGCGCTCGTACAACAGCTTTTTTTTCCTCGACTTGCCTATCCCCGCCCGTTCCTTCTCGAACCCTTAGCTGAACACCTTCAGAACGATTTTCACAGTCTGGGATAGCAATATAATTCTTCCTTTGCTATCTGCGTGCTCGTGCATTATACTTCACACCCAGATATCCGCTATACAGTGCTTGCTTCTGCTCCTACATCTACTCTTTCCCCTTTCCTTGCGTCTCCATGTCCACATTTCAGCCGTCGATCAATCGGTGGGTGGGTAGGTAGAGGAGCTAGGCTAGCTCCCGGCATGCCGATGCACGCAGTCCCATTCGTACTAGAAGATCATATCATTAGCAAATGCTCATCCAACGGCCTCCGAGATGAAAAGAGACCCAATCGAACATATCCGCTGCCCAGCCAAAAGGACATAAACACCAGGACAGCCAGAGAAGAGGTATACAAAAGCCAGCATGCGTCTACCTATCCCGCTCTTGATCAAACAAAGCACATCACATCACCGCCCCCATACCGCCCCCGTCCCCGTCCCCCTCTCCGTCCCCCTCCCCCTCCCCCCCACTCCTTGAAATCAATAAAAGAAGAACGTACCACTCTCCCCTCCTCATCCCCGGTATACACATTATGCGGCATAGGCAAAATACACGTAATCGGCGCCGCAAAATTCGCCCCATCCTCGCGGCTCGCATCCGTATGATTCAGCTTCGTAACCGGCACAAGGGTCCACTTGCCGCTTGCATCAGTCGTGAGATGGAAGATCTAGAACACCCACGTTAGCAGGAGAGATAAGGCGAGAGGGGTGGTGCAAAGACCTTTACGACTCCCCGCCGATGCCCAGAAAACACCAACTCGCGCTCACACCACTCGTTCCCGACCCCCTCATACACAGCCACCGCCGTAACGCCATCCACCCCCTCATCCCCCTCACACACATCCTCATCCAGCAACAACCTCCCGTTCAGCGTCGTAACCAACAACCTCGGCCCGCACGCCAACACAATATGCCCCGTGACATTATTAATCCTCGCCGCCTGCACCGCCCCCGGATCCCGCCTCTGCCTCGCCCCCAACTCCAGCTCGCGCACAAACTCAAAGCGATTCGAGTCCCACAAAAACACGCGCCCATCCGAGTCCGCAGACAGGAACGCCGAGAAGGCGCGCGAGGCCGCGAGCGTGACGACAGGGCTCTTGTGCCCGAAGAGCATGGTCGCGTTTTGCAGGTCGACGTGTTGTTTGTCGCGCCCGAGCACGTTCCAGATTGCGATTGTGCAGTCGGTGCCTGCGGTGATGAGGGTGCGGCCGTCGACGAAGAGGGAGGTGGTGAGTTGGCCTGAGTGCAGGTGCTCGAAGAGGCCAATCAGCTTCTTGGAGCCGGAGTCGTAGAAGCGGACGGAGCCGTCGGTGAAGCCCCATTCCATGTAGCGGTTGTAGTGTGGGGGGATGTTGTGCCGGAAGGGCGCAGAGCAGAGAAGCTTGTCGGACTTTGTTATGTATGCGAGGGAGGAGATGCGGTCGTGGGCTTCGAGGAGGGTGCCGGGGACGCGGTGGAGGGACTTTGCGGCCGTGTCGAGCTTCTTCATCTTGCTGGCGACGTCTTCTTTCTGGGGGTGTGGGCGCTGGAATACTTGCAGCGGCGTCTGGCCAAAGTTGTTGATGATGTTGATATTGGCCACCCGCGCAACTTCTTCAGTAATCGAGTCCAGATCGATGGCGCCTTGGTACGTCAAGTGGTGGAAGACGTTGCAAGCCTCAACAGCAGCCTCGCCACGTTGCTTGAAGCCAAAGATGAGGTCGATCCAATGATGCAGGTTTTTGCTGACGTGCGGGCTCTCGAGCGCTTCTCGCTGCTTGGCGATGAAGATGGCCGGATCACCCTTGGCCCATTTGGGGAGCGTGACGCTGTTAATGTCCTCGCCCGAAGTGCGAAGGCCAAAATTGTATCCGTTGACATTGGTCAGAAACTCGGGCAGGCAGTAAAACTCGGGCGTCAGCTCCCTCGCATCGCTCATATTGTCGAATGAAGCCGACTCCCAGGCGTTTTGAATCGAGTAAAACAACCGATCCGCATGGTCAAAGGTGCTCCCCTGGATCAAAAAGTATGCGGCGCTGAATGGTTGCAGCCGAATGAGGTAGGACGCAACGGTCATGGCAGACGAATAATGGGTGCCGTAATGGAAAGCATGAGCAGCATCGCCCATTTCCGCAAATGACTGAAACCGCTCTCGGATCATGGCCTCCTTCGCGGGGTCCTGGATGCTGATGGGTTTCGAAAGGTCGCGGAAGGACTTGGGATCGGTGAGATCTAGCTCCTCACAATTGTACTGGGCTATGACCCAGGGGAACACTGGGTATTGCGTGAGATCGTTAAACGTCCTGCCCGCGAGCGTGTTGATGAACATGAGGTAGTGGAAGTTGGAGATTTCGCCCTTCATCCATCTCCTCGTCACGGGATGGGAAGACACAGAGCTGAATGCCGAGGCGAATCGCGACCCTATCGTCTGCGGTACTTCTTCTGGATTACGGAGCGAGTCGAGTCGCCATAGATTGTCCGAGTGGGGCAACAGCTCTGGCTTCAGCACGTGAGGAGCACGAACTAGTAGTCGTGAGTGGACTTCATTTCGCAAAGAAGCAGAAATGGCCGTGAGTAGATAGCTGCGGCCATCGTCGAAGAACATCTCGATGCCAACTTCCCTATGCAAAAAGCGGCGTTTCGAGACGCTGATAACCTCGCTCCATTTCCAGTTTCGCGCACTCTCGTCTTGGTCCCGCTGCGGCGGTTTCCGGCTGGTGATGGCTTGCTTTCCCGCAATAACTTGCACGTACGGGTCCCGTTCATCGAGCGGTGCTTGCCATACGCGGACAATCTCGCCATCAGATCGCTGGAAGAAATCGTCTAGCAGGTAGAGGTGGTCCTTGCCAATGATGAGCAAGCCTTCCACAGCCTCGAGACCGACAATACGGGATATATTGACCACATATTGCACCTGATCACCACGATTGAGGCTCCGCATGACTTTGCGGTTCTTATCCTCGAATCCGTCTTCGTCTTCGTACATGGGTTGGACCATTTCAAAATCGTCGCCAAAGTCGGATTCGGAATCGTCGTCTTTGTGCTCGTCCTTGGCCGACTCCATCGCCGACGAGGGTCGCATAGTGGCCGTATCGACCGGAGTCACGCCAACTGCGTCCTTGTTGGAGATGCTTGGTACCGTAGTGTCCAGCCGCAGTTTTGGGTTTTGCGCGGGATCGGTGTCCTTGCGTTTCGGCTGGTAGACCTGGTCGCGCGTCGCACTGTCCACGATGGTCCGCATTCGCTTTCGGTCTCGACCCTCGGTCTCGTCCAGCCGCCACTTGGGCACCGGGCTATCATCGAAAAGGGCACACGGACCTCGCAATTGTCTATCTAGCTTGGCCATGACGGTGGTGAGAAAGGTAAAATTGTCTTGCTGGTCTTGCAGTGCCCGTTGGTGTTTCATCCGCTCCGAGGCATGGATATTGGACCGCCAATGGTTAGTCGAAGTCTCGTGACTGCCCCATATGTTGTCCGTGTAAATCTCTTCGTTCTGCCATTGCTTCAGCTTCTCTTGTCGCTTCCCGATTCGCTTCTGCGACGTTTCTTCCGTCTTTTTGTTCTGATCATGTGCATAATCTTCCCAAATCTTCGTCATTGAGCCATAGAAGAAATCGTCTAGATCAGCCTTGTTCTTGTCAAACCATTGCAGAAAGGCTTCGTTGTCAAGCTCCATCAGCTTTTGAAACCCTTCATATAGGTTCTTCTTGTCTGTTTGAATGGCATGACTCAAGATGTCCGATGCCTCGTCTGGCTTCTGAACCATGAGTAGTCGCCAGTAATCGGCAGAAGCAAGCCGGACTTGTTCAATCTCGGAGGATAGCTTGGTGTACAAAAGATAGCACATCAGCTGAAGGAACCTGCCGTCAGAGTTTGCCGATGACAAAATGATCGGCTGCCAGTAGACCATCTTCTGAATGATCTGTATGGTCGTAAAGCCATCTTCAGACTCGTCCTGTTCCGCCAAGCGCAAAAGAACAACGCGAAGGAAGGTGGAGCGAATGGTGCCCACCGCTTGGGTGCAGAGACGCACCGACTTGATCTTTGAGATATCAGGGCGTTCGAGATACTCGAGGAGGAAACCCGCAAAGTCCAGCAGAGGATCCGCACCCTCCAAGAACCACCCCTCAAAGACGGCCTCAGATACGTGCGTGATGAAGCGCGACAGGTTGGTGAGCACCCGCGGCTCGTGCAGCAGCGGCTGGTTCAGCTGCAGCGCATTCTGAATCGATGACAATGTCTGGCGCAGCACGTACGATTCAAAGTAGGCTTGGTGCTCCTGGAAGCCCGGGGGCGTCTTCATAAACAATCCCAGGCCTGCAAACTCTTTGCGATAGAAGATTTGATCTTGAAACACCCCAAGGACGACCTCGAGCATGGCCTCCACCACACTTGTGCCAAGCCTCATGGCGATGGGACCACTGTTCCTAGACGAAAGCATGGGGTTGATCCTCGGAGGCTTCACTCCTTTCTTTGATTTGTCCGCCGAAATTAACACAAACGAGGAGGCCCGTCGCAGGGGAACCACGCGGTTTGACGTGGGAGGGGATAGGTTTGCGCTAGTGGTGCGAATAACGGGTGCCTGTTGGCTGTTTGCCTTGGAGAGAGGTTGAATGACGACGTCTTGGCCTTCAAAGGTCAAAGCAGACCCGCGTGAAAGCAACTCCGTCTCAGCGCTCACACTGTCGGATGTGACTATCACTGGGTACAGTACGAAGAGCAGCTCTTGGACGTAGTTGGACGTCAGCGCATACTCTCGGAAGCCATCCGACCGTGAGTGAAGTTCGGTCAAGAACTGAATCGCTGAATTCAAGACTACGGCATAACCGTCCAACCGCTCTGACGAGGGACCTTTGGCATCTGCGGTCGCGATTAGAATAGCTACTGGGTTATCCAAGTCGAGAAACACCTACCGACTTGGGCTTGCTTGGCGCTTAGAGACATTGTCCGCCGCCTCCCCCTTGCCGCCCTGGTTTCACCATTCTCGGGTTGCGGTGGGTCGTTTTCTGAGGTAGCTCGATCTCGCACAATCGCGCGCAGACCAGTGTCCAGCATGGCAGCGATGACTGGAAAGACCTCTGGGTAGACGACCTTGAGTTTCGATGACGGGCTCTGCGAGATGAAGATGTCGACCAGGTTGTAGACGTCGAAGTCTCGCTCAAAGTCAATTGCTGCCACGTCACGATCAAAGAGGATGGCGAAGCAGATGCTCCATATTCCAGGAGTGTTCCACCAATGCCTGAGCCTGTTCTTCATGATGACGAAGCCGCCATTCTTGTCTGCAAACTTCTTGACAAAATGCGAACCATTGGCGACCAGCAGTCGGGCCAGAATTTTTGCCGCAAGCACTACAACTCGCTGGTCTGTCTCAGCCAGGAGATAGAGCAACCACTTGCCTGTGACATTCTTGGCGAATTTGATAATGTCGCCGCGCCCTGCTTCGTCACAGAGAAGCTCGCTAAGCATGTCTAGGATTGCCACGCCGAGCTCTGCAAGCGACAGACCGGACGGGGAGGATGGATCTTGACCGGGGCTTGATGACCTCGGGGTGGACCCTGGAGTCAGCGTTGGCGGAGTGCCTTTGCGAAGTCGAAGCGTGCTGGCTTTTGGGCGTAGAGTCCGCTTTGCGTACGCGGAACGGGTGTCGTGCAGCGCATACGTGACAAACAGCGATAGAGAGCGGGCGTTCTCGCCGTTGAGGTTCATCTGAAGAAGCACCTTGAATGCGTCGAGGAAGAGGGGGAATGTCTGGGCGGTAAAGACTTCGCCCTTCAACGCGTCTGTGAGTCGCTTGATTACCCCTGCGTGAAAGGTCAATGGCATGTGCTAGGATTGTTGGAGAAACTCACTGATTCGCTGAAATCGCTTCGCATTATAGTGGTGGTTCTTGCTCTCCTTGGCAAAGTGTACAAATTGGGCGTAGTACAACTTCTGGGTATCCAGGGATGTCGACTGCCGCCAAAGCTCGAGATCGACGAGAAGTACGCGATACGCCAGGGGGTTTATGATCAGAGACTCTTCTGGATGTTCTTCGTTGTAGCCGACAAAGCGGAGTATCGCCCGAAGCAGTTTGGACAGGAATACCTCGACATCCTCGGTTGATGCATCGATTTCGGTGGACTTGCGAATGCCATGCGCACCAAAACCTATCCTCTGGCGAAGGACTTCGGCAAGAACCGCGAAGCCATTGGTCTGTTCCATGGCTTCGCAGTTTCGCCAATTACCCTTGACTGCTTCGAGCAATATGTTGACGGCGCGCAAGGTACTGTGCAAACTCTGCGCTGACTGGACGAGCTTGAGGCCGACGGCTGTGCAGCCACCGATCCTCCAAATGGCATCGTCAAGTGCTTGGGGAACCACGACGACTGGTTCTCCGGAGAGTCTGCCGAACCCGCGTGGCTGCGACAAGGCATCATTCACAGACGGTACGGCGGCATTGATGATGATTGGCGTGCCATGCATCCTCGTGTATCTATGCAGCGCGCGTGCAGAGTCTTTTGAAAGCGATCGAATCAACTGCGACTCGTCTATGTTGTTGCGGTCGTCATCGTCCATGACGGACGTCGGCGAGAAGCTGAGGAGGATCTTGGATTCGGGCATCAGACTCCCAGCACTGGATCGGATCGCAGCGACGATGTCGGAACGCTCTTCTTTACCGGGATGCAGCATCTCGTTCTGCACATGCAATTCGGCGGATGTGCGGTAGGTCTGGAAAGAGCCAAGTCTATCCTGGAAGTTTCCACAATAACGGGGTCCCAACATGTGGTAGACGGCTATCAGCTCGTCGGACAGGGGTTCTGAGAAGAGATGGAATGATGCCATGGACAGCTTGGAAAAGAGGACATTGCGTCCCAGTCGAGGAGCAAGGTTACGCGGGGTACCCAAGAAAGCCAGGATATGATGCTGGCGATTGCTACTTGAGGAGAGAGATGCGAAGCTCTCGTGGCTACCTTCTAATACGGGAGGATGTGAGGGATAGTATGCCTTGATGGACTCTGTGAAATCTCCGTCAACAAAGAGTGATGCTTTGTGAGAGCCAAGACCGATAGCTTTCGCCCGTCGATGGACGACGGCGATGTGATACCAGCGCCCCTCTTCAAACCTAGGAGCTTTCTTGAAGCGTATGCTGGGAACAACGCCTGGGGCATGGCCCATGTATGTTTGCAGGATAAAGCAGCGACTGTCCTTTTCTAGATAGGCCATTAAGAAGCAGGTCTGGGTGTCGTCGTAGGCGCCAAACAGGGTTGTGTGGCAGTTCGGATCGTACTTGTCGATACGTATCCAGGCGGTAAAAGTGTAGCCGCCTCCTGGACCAACTGGAGGGAAAGGTCGACCAAGTTCTGGCAGCTCGATCGCGCTGAAACCGTGCAGGGACAGGTCGAATTGAATGAAGGGAGGCCCGCGAGACGCCGACATCCCCCGATGGAGAAATTCTGCGGCATGGTCTGAGGTCGCGGACCTGCGGAAGAGATAGTAGGCGTCGTCTAGCTGGTTGATGCCGTACTCGATCAGCTGGTTGGCCAGCTCCCGCAGTAGGTTCGCCTCCATGGGAGCGCACTTGTTCTCGAACAGCAGCGGCAAGATGATGCTCAGTGTTCCAACCACATGCACCCCAGACTTGTTGTAGGACGAGAGCGTAGTGATTTCCAGGACGGCGAGGAGCACGGATATGGACAGCGGTTTCGAGTGCGTCCCTGGGGCATCTTTTCCCGACAGGCCAAGCCAAAAATGCAGGATGGTAGGAATGATGTCGGAGTTTTGCAGCACTTCGTTTCCACTGAAGACGCCTCGGACGATGGTGCGTAATGCGTCCAGATCCACGTCAAAGTCGTTGTACACGGATCGCGGGCTCGTGACGACAATGTCTGCAGAGGGCACCGAGGGCTGACGGTCCTCTGGCCCCTCGTTCGCCGGCAGCTTTGGAGAGGCGTGGGCCGAGTGTGCTTCGACGACCTTGTCAATGTCCCTGAATATGCGCGTCATGGCCTCCTCGCCCAGTGCAAAAGCGAAGAGGCAGCCAAACAGCTGCTCCTGGCCCGCATCGTCCCGCCTGCTCTCTGACTGGCCGCCGAAGATGCCAGTGCTGGCGAGCGCTTGTTCAAGAGCACTCCACCCCCCGTCCTCGACACGCTTGGCGAAGAAGCGTCGGTTCCCCGAGTGCTCGTTCAAGGCATCGGACAGCACGTCGAGGGTGGCCTTGATGACATGGAAAAAGTCTGTGCCTGCCGAGGCATTGGAGGGGCTGTAGAAGCCAGACAGGGAGCGGAGGGTGGAGAGGAGCACGTCGAAGCCGCGCACATGGCGGAAGGCGTCTTTGGTCTGCGTCTGCTCGTGCGAGTCTATCAAGAGCTGGCGCATGCGGCGCAGGGCATTGCTCTGGGTCTGGAGGACCGCGTGGGTGGGCGGGCGCGTGTCTGCAGCAGCAATGAGATCGTCGGCGAGACTACGCAGCTCGGCAATCTGGTTGTTCATAGGCGGGATCCTCGATGCGGCCGTCGAGGAGCGGTGGCGGCGGGCCTGGTGGTCCATGTCTTCAATCGAGGCCGAGGCCGCGGCCGCAGAGGGGACTGTGTGGTGGTGGGGGTGGTGTGTGGAAAAGCAAAGGCATGTCTCGTTGCTGTCGAGCAGCGCGCACCCAGCAGTGAAGGGAGCGGCGCGCAGTCAGCGTGAAGGGGGACGAGGAAGGGTGATTACGTCTGCGTGAGGTGGCCGCTGTGGGTTTGCGGTGGAGTATTACACGACGAGTACGGGTACGAGCAGCTCGCCCACAGCAAGCTTGGACCCTCGATCTGATACACGGCGCTCCACCCAGGCAGCGGCCGCGGCAGCTCAAGGCACGCAGCGCGCGCAGGGAGAGTGCAGCGGCGGCAGGGGAGAGGGTGTACCGTTACTGTGCAGCAGTATGCACTATGCAATATGGCAAACTATGGATGCATGGGCACAGAGGCGCACGCGTGCTGGACTGCTGACGGTGAATGTTCACGAGGCAGCGACGACTGGGACAACTGCACGAGGTGGGGAAGGCGCGCCCCAGCCTCGCAGACAGGCAGAGCAGGAGCGAGCGAGCGCACGCACGCACAGCACAGCCGCGCCTTCTCTCTTCGCGTCGCGGTGCGGTGCGTTGCTGGGTTGCTGGGGCGGCGGGCAGGCACGGGCCCTGGGCTGTGACGCAGGTGACGACTGCCTGGCCGGGCGCCGTGGTTGATAAGAGAGCTCCCGCCATAGCTCCTTCCTCCTCGTCACCCGCCACCCTCCCTCCCTCCTCCCTCCTCCCCCCCCCCCATCTTCATCCCCCATATCACCGCTGCTCCATCTTCACCCCCATCTCCATCTGCCCTTCCATCCCATCTCCTCATTTTTCTTTGTTCGAGCATCGCAGTGCGAGCTGAACCGCCGCCATGAGGTACTCTCCCACGCTGCTGCCGCTGCTGGCCGCCACGGCCGTCGCTCGCTCCATCAAGGTCGGCACCATCCACAACGATGCCGCCCCCATCCTGAGCTCGCTCGGCGCTGACACGGTGCCCGACTCGTACATGGTCGTCTTCAAGAAGCACGTCGACACGGCCAACGCCGCAACCCACCACGAGTGGGTACAGCGCGTGCACTCGCAGAACGAGGAGGAGCGCGCCGAGCTGCGCAAGCGCTCGCAGTTCCCCGTCTCGACCGACATCTTCGACGGCCTGAAGCACACATACAACATCATCGGCGGCATCGTGGGCTATTCGGGCCACTTTGACGAAGCCACCATCGAGCAGATCCGCCAGTCGCCCGATGTAAGTACTCCCCTCTTGTTCTCGGCATAGTTGCACATGCTCTATATCGCCCATATGGTCTGCTGCCTGTCCCCGCGTCCTCACATGACACGGCTGTGCTGCCTGCCGTCTCGCCTTATTTCCGCGGGCAGCTCCGCCGAGGCTCCTGCGCACGTGACTCTGTAGCCAATGCAGGTACCCCGACTGAACCACGGCTAACCGCTTTGCTTGATAGGTCGACTACATCGAGAAGGACTCGGTCGTCACCACGCAGGCCGACAACGACTACGAGACGGAGAAGAACGCCCCGTGGGGTCTCGCCCGCATTTCGCACCGCCAGAGCCTGAGCTTCGGCACCTGGAACAAGTACCTCTACTCGGCCGACGGTGGTGAGGGCGTCGACGTCTACGTCATCGACACCGGAACCAACTACAAGCACGTCGACTTCGAGGGCCGCGCTCACTGGGGCAAGACCATCCCGTCTGGTGATGCTGACGAGGATGGCAACGGCCACGGTACCCACTGCTCTGGCACCGTCGCTGGCAAGAAGTACGGTGTCGCCAAGAAGGCCAACGTCTACGCCGTCAAGGTGCTCCGCTCCAACGGCTCTGGCACCATGTCTGATGTCGTCAAGGGCGTCGAAGAGGCTGTCAAGATGCACAACGAGGCCGTCAAGGCCGCCAAGGACGGAAAGAACAAGAAGTTCAAGGGCAGCGCTGCCAACATGAGCTTGGGCGGTGGCAAGTCCCAGACCCTCGACCTGGCCGTCAACGCCGCCGTCGACGCCGGCATCCACTTCGCCGTCGCTGCCGGTAACGACAATGCCGACTCGTGCAACTACTCGCCCGCTGCCGCTGACAAGGCCGTCACTGTCGGAGCCTCGACTCTCCTCGACGAGCGTGCCTACTTCTCCAACTACGGAAAGTGCAATGACATCTTTGCCCCCGGTCTCAACATCCTTTCCACCTGGATCGGCTCCGACCACGCCACCAACACCATCTCTGGCACCTCCATGGCCTCGCCTCACATTGCCGGTCTCTTGGCCTACATGCTCTCTCTGCAGCCCTCCAAGGACTCTTCCTACGCCGTCGCTGACATTACTCCCAAGAAGCTGAAGGAGAATCTGATCTCTATTGCTACTTCGGGCGCTCTTACTGATGTCCCGTCTGGCACTGCCAACATCCTCGCCTGGAACGGCGGTGGCAGCTCCAACTACTCCGACATTGTTGACAAGGGCGGCTTCAAGTCTGCTGCCGACAGCACGGAGAACAGCCGTCTCACCATCACCATCCCCTCCTTCTCCGAGATGGAGGCCGATGCCGAGGCAGAGTTTGAGCGTGCCGCGAGCGCCGCCGAGCGCACCATCTCTCGCGGTGGCTCCCGCCTCGAGGACAAGCTCAACAAGCTGACTGCCGAGATTGAGGAATTCATCGGCGAGGAGATGGAGGGCTTCTTTGAGGAATTCAAGGAGCGCGTCGCCCGCGAGTAAGCTCGTCACGTCGCTTCGCGTGTAGGTGTAGAGTACGGCGCGTTGATACCCCGCTATCTTCGCATGTTTGCATATTGGGGGAGCTGGTAGGAATACCGCTCCCATGTCGTTCGCATTTGGGACGGGTCGGGCTTTCTTTCCTGGCGCGCTGGGATGTGTGCATTTCGATCCGGTCTCACGAGTCTTGTCTGCGGGATCTCACTGATTTCATTACATCTTGAACCAGGGAAACACGAGGGTTGGGCTTGATAGAAATAATCGATGCTTTGCTCTCTAGCTGCTTTCGCTTGTAGTGATTCTCGTCATGTCCCTTGTAGAACCGAAAGCGTACAGAACAGATGCTCGGTAGGGAGAAGTTTGAAGAGAGTGAAGCGGCTCAATTGATATCTCAGGGTCATGTTGGCGTTACAGCTATATACTTACTATACTACATATCCTTCCATCCTCATCGCGCACGATGCTCTTCCCTGCTCCTGCTCCTCCTCCCATTCCTAGTCCTACTCCTGTTCCAGCCCACCTGAGCACTTGTGTTCAGAGGGGTGCGGGGAAAAACCCTTCTGATTCCCCACCATCCACAAAATCCTCGCACACCAGCGCTCCTTATCCGACCTATGTGCGTGCCTATATACATACTTACATTTACTGCTACGCAAGCATGCGGAGCATGTGCTTCTTTTTCCTCAGTCAGTTAGGCCCAATTGTCGTGTCCTGTCTCGTCCCTCTCTTTCTCCCTCAGTATGTGTGTGTGTGTGCGTGCGTATACGGCCCTAAAAATCCCAGTTCCCCCCCTCCCACCCCGTCGACCACCCCATCCCCCCCGCATCCTGCATCTGCATATCCGACACCAACGTATCCCACGCCTCCCAATTAATCTGCTCTGGATCGAGCAGCAGCGGCGCCGCATCTGGGAGATCTACATTCAGAGCTGCGGAGAGGTCGGCGTGCATGGGTAGGGCTGCAGCTGCATCGGAGGTGTTTGCGTTGGTGGGGAGAGATGGCGGAATGTGTGGTTGAATATCGTTCGGGCACAGGTCTGCTGGATCACCATACGCCGCAGGCGGTGGGAGGGCGATGGAAGATGGGGACGGATTATCCTTCTTCCCGCGCCTCGCGCGAATAACCTGAATAAAAATCGGCTCCGCCCCAGCAGGAATCTTCCTAGCTTTCGCATACGCAGACCAAGATTTCAACGTGAGGTTCCCGATCGCAACGGGCAGCCGTTTTTTGCTGAGCTCGCGCGAGAAGTTTGGGTGGAAGTCGAAGGCGAGTTCGACTTCTTTCCACGCTTGCTCGACCTGCGGGCCAGACGTGCGGTGCTGGAGTTGCGAGATGAGGTAGATGAAGGCTTTCCATTGGAAGTGCGCGTTGACGTGCCAGACAAAGGGCTGCATGGCGGGGGTTACGTAGGCGAGGTTGGAGTTGGAGGTTAGTTGGAGGGAGAGCTGGAAGAGGACGTCTTTTTCGGATTGCGGGGCTTTGGGGTCCGAGGCGGAGTGGCTGTGGGCCATGAAGCGCATGGCGCTGACGATGCTTTTGCAGAGGTGCTTGCAGTGGAAGTGCCAGGGGATGGAGGGGTCGAAGTAGGGGACGTATTTTTGTTGGAAGAGCGCGTCGAGTTCGTCAATGGCCTTGTCTTTTGATGCGAGCGGCACGGCACCTGTGCTGAGCTTGTTCCAGTACCCGTCGAAGAAGTCGGTCGCTCTGGGCTCTTGGAGGTATACGTTCATTGTTTTGGAGCGTCGAAGAAACTCGCCAACGTGGCACCGTATCAGGAAGAACATCATCTCAGTGGGGCCCTCGTGCTCTTTGGGCAGCTCTTTCATGCCATGGTAGAGGTCACTGTCGTTTAGGTTGGAGGGAGGGTTGGTGGTTCCCATGGTCAGCATGGCGCTGCCAGTGCCGGCCAGCTTCTCCGCATGGCCATCGACAAACATGATCTGCCACCAGATCCGTCGACGAATCTCAGTCTCAAAGGGCGGCAGGCCGAGCTCTTTTCCATCTCGATGGAGACCCAGTCTCTGGCCGATTCGCAGGGCAACTCCTGTGAGAATCCACAATGTTCTCGCGTCGGATTGCCCAATTGATAGAAGAAACAATACAAGCGCTTGGAGGACCATGATGTCGTTGGATCTGAGGAAATTGGCGTTGAGCAAAGCATGCTGCGCGGCGGCTCGATATCTCAATTCGAGATCGATCTTGGGCTGGCCCATGATGGCGTCACATTCCGTTTCGCTCAGCGACATCAAGACCACTGAATACAGTGCAAACAAGAGTGCCTCGGTGTTCCTGGGGATCTCGTCCATGTTCCCACTTGCATCGAGGATGACTTGTTGAATCGTAGGCGTGTGGAAGATCTTCACGAGCGGGTTGATATTGCTCAGATAGACTTGCCAGAACTTGAATATCTGCACGGGCTGCGGGTGCAAATGGCGGAGGCCCGCGCTTGAGCTCGGCGTACCAGTCAGGAGCTGGCTTCCATCTGCAACAAAGTTCGGCTCCAAGTGTTCCAGCTTGGGCCTGTAATTTTCGTCTTCAGACGACTCGTCGAGAATCTCGTTGGAGTCGCGGAACTCTGGTCGCAGGGTGGTCCACAGGGCATTCTCCAGGTACACTGATTTCCCGTGGCCAGTGACTAGGACGCCAGAATCATGGGCGGCGCGCTTGTCCTCCAAACAATCGGGCGATGGTCGCCCCTCTGGCTTCTCGACAGTTGCCGAGGGCAGCAATGGAGATAGTTTTGAGATTTCTTCCTTCTCCAGCTCGTCCGGGTTGACGCCTAGCTTCCGCAGAGCATCCTCGCATAACTTGAGCCTCGCGCTGGTATCAAGCTCTCGCATTCCCTTCCTCCTCCTCCGTGGCGGCGGCGGTGCTTTGTAGATGCATGGTACGCGAGCCTTTGCGCAATTCGCGCAGCCCTTTGGCCGTTTATCACATTTGACCTTGCGTTGTGCACAAAGGACGCAGGAGAACGCTTTGGGAGCGGACGCTGACGGCGGGAGGGTTTCAGAGGATTCGGGAGACGCGGTGTTCGAAGACGACGACGGTAGAGAAGAGGCCATTTGGACGTGAGGTTCTAGGAATCATTAGTCAATCCGTCGGGCTTGGTAGGGCTGAGGTGGGGCTTACCGTAGGAGCAATCTAAGAGACTCTGCAGTGTTGGCGCCAAGGGACAATGACGCGGGCGCGGTGCGGTGGATCGGGGACTATCTGCATGACCATAGTATCTCCAGTCTTGTCATGCGTCGCGATGTGAAATAGCTGGAGCCTGCGGGGCCTTGTTCCTTGGGGCTGAAGGAGCTCCTCAGCCAGGATGGAGGATGCGACTCGGGGAACGAAGGCCTGATTACGTACGCCGATGCGGCAGCATCCTCGACGACAGTACACTATTCATCACTAAACACGCACATCAAGACATTCTCAGAAGCGGATCCTAACCATGTACTTCAATATGCCGCCTTTTCTGCCAGCCAATCTTGTTGATGGCTTGGTGGTCCAGCCCATATCAGGCTCGTCTCTTTCCGTCCCAAGGGTTCAACAGCAGTGTCCTCCAACAAGGATTCGTCATGGCAGCACTTGAGCTCGCATATTGGGGTATCTCCGAATCAATGTCCTCTGCAATACTGACTTTTTGACATGAAATGGATCGACGTCGCTCTGTCAGACACAAATGCCGGTTGATGACGCCTCGCACCCCGCTTCGCTCCTTCGGATGGACCAGGGCTGTAGAGTCTTACAAATAGAACCCCAACAACCTCTTATCCAGACCCTATCAACCCTTCCCCATGTCTAATAGACGCGTTCCTGTTGCCAGCCTTCCAGGCGCCCTTCCCCAAACACAAATTGATCCAGGTACAGACGCAAAGGCTATTGCTGCCTCTTTGACTCTCGACTTTGGCCATCTGGAAGCTTCTGATTTCACAAAAGACGCTTTCTGGAGAGATACTTATGCTTTGACGGGAACACTGCGCACATTCCATACTAATCAAACCATCGTGGCCGCGTTTCGAGACGTCTGCGAGACTCGAGAACCCAAGGGATTTCGCCTGCACATACACGATGCGACACTAGCAAAAACTTGGATTGACGTGCCATTTGGTTTCGAGGTAACCGCCACGCCAAAAACAACATGTAGTGGCATCCTTTCGCTTGTGCCCAGCGCTGGAGGGTGGAAAATTTGGGTCATGCGCACGACATTGGAGCAGCTAGTTGGGGAGAATGATGTCGACAAACTTGAAACGGCGCCGAAGAAAGAACCCTCGATCAGTCTTGATCAGGATGGTTGCCAGTTTGGCGCCGTCGTTGTTGGTGCTGGACAAGCAGGCCTGAGCGTGGCCGGGAGGTTAAAGGCGCTTGGGGTGGAATACGTGGTGCTTGAGAAGAACGACAACGTCGGCGACAACTGGAAGCTCCGATACCAGTCGGCGCGTCTTCATACAACTCGTCAGTACTCGCATTTGCCTTTCAATCGAACGTTCCCAACGGGCCAGTATCAGGAGTGGCTGAGCAAGGACGATTTGGCCCGGGGATACCAAGACTGGGCGCATACATATGGAATCAACATCTGGGTATCCACAGCTCTAGTCACCGGCACATGGGACAAGGATACGCTTTTTTGGACGCTCAAGATAGTCCGAGGTGGCAAGTCGTGTACGATTAGGTGTGCGCACGTAATCTTAGCTTGTGGTGCGGGGGGTCAGGTTCCTGTCATGCCGGCGCTTCCAAACCGAGAGAGATTCTTGGGTACTGTCCTACATTCTGCCGAATACCTTGATTCTTCAAATTTCAAGGGTAAGAACGGGATCGTTGTTGGGATCGCAAACACCGCACACGACGTTGCTGAAGACATGGTCGATGCCAGGCTTGATTCTGTTACCATCGTTCAACGCTCTCGCACATATGTTATGCCACGAGAGTACTATCAAAAGGTACAGGATCTTTTGTACAATGACAGTGTTTCCACAGAATATGCCGACCGCCTGACCTTTTCTCAACCACTAGCAATCGCCCGCCTCTTAGCCCACCAGGGACTGCATGCTGCCGCGCGGGAAGAGCCTCGACGATTCGACGCCCTCGAGAAAGCCGGGTTCAAGCTGGATCGCTATGGAGACATTATGCATTATCTGTACGACCGTATGGGAGGCTATTACATGGATGTGGGCGCTTCACAAAAGATTGCAGACGGCAAAATCAGGATCATGTCTGACTCGTTGCCAATCGCATACACTTCGACCGGTTTGAGGTTTGGTGATGGTGCAGAGCTTCCAGCAGATCTAATAGTCTTTGCGACAGGCTTTGAGCAGGACATGAGTCTTCTCGTCCGCAGGCTCTTTGGGAATGCGGTCGCCGAGCAAGCTGACGAGTTCTGGGGAGTCGACGAAGAAGGCGAACTCCTTGGTGCCTTCAAGCCTAACAACCGTAAGTTTTCCGCTGAATAATCGATGAACTCGACTAATCCGACTGTTAGAGCCTAATCTGTGGTATCACGGTGGTGCACTAGGGCACGCAAGATACTACAGCCGCTTCATTGCATTGACTATCTGCACAGCGCTCAAGGGCACCCCATTTCCCGTGTATAGAGGTAATAGACGTCCATATATGGTGCCTCGGGCTACGCATTCTATATAAAGGGTTCAGTGCCCGTAGAAAGCGAACTCGCTACTTCTCCTCTCTAACCGTTCCTGTGCTCTCCCAAGGAGCCCCCCTGAACCTACTAGTAGGATTTATGTTCCCCTTTGTGAAAGAGACGAAGTGGAGAAGTGAGGGAGCGTTGGCTTGGAATACTGTCATGAGTGAACGCGCATTTACTCGACTCTCGAGCCCTGGCCACGAGTCTCGAAGGTCCGTGCACTGCCGTGCTTCAAGCGCTCACACTCGGCCTAGTCATCCTTCCTCCTTCCTATAACGCTTCCACCTGAGCCATTGGCACGCCGTTTTCAAGGTGAGTCCTAATCCCATCGAGCGACATATCTTCACCCTGCGTTCTCCTTACATTGGGGCACATAGTTCCACGCTGCCAGTCGAGGCTTGCTCAAGAGGGCACAGAGAGATCCTCGGCGATTCGAAGACCCAAAAGTTAGTTCTAATCCCACCGAGCTACATACCTTTAGCCTACACTCTCTTACACTAGGCTTCATAGTTCCGCGCTGCCAGTCGAAGCTTGCTCAAGCTGGCACAGAGAGATCCTCAGCGATTCGAGGATCCAAAGGTGAGTTCTAATCCTACTGAGCCACACACCTTCAGCCAGCGTTCTCTTACATTGGATTAGTTCTGCACCACCAATCAAAGCTTGCTCTACGTTTCATTGCAAGACCCTCAGCGATTCGAAGACTCTGAGTTTGGTTCTATCCCCTCGAGCCATTTACCTTCAACCTGCGTTTTCTCTTACACTGGGCACAAAGTTCCACACTGTCAATCGAAGATTGCTATGCGTGGCACGAATAACCACGATACCGGCGCATAGCGTCCTATTCGGCAAAGATCCTCAACGATTCGAGACGTTCCAGCGCAAGAACAACAGCGTAGCGCTACCGCCGGGTACGATCACCTAAACCAAAACCCCCCACTCGTCTCTAAAGCAACTTTAGGAGATCGCGCATCATGTTCCCCTTCAAGAATACGAACCGAAAGATGTCCTACCCCAAGGCCATGATCCAACGTCAGACACCAACCAACAATGGACTTCAGGTGACGGTGAACACAGCGCGAATCCCAGCTACTAGCTTCCCTCGCTTCTCGGAGTTGCCGCTGGAGGTGCGAGAGCGCGTCTATGAAGAGTATTTTCTCATGGAACCTGGATTGTGTTGGTGTTTTGGCGGCGACTTCGACCAACCTATACTCCAAGTAGGGGAAGCAACTCGCAGAGAAGCGTTTCCAGCGTTGCTCCGCTTGACGAGCTCGGACCCGTGCTACCCATACTTTTGGCCATATAACAGCCCACGTCCGACCACCAGTTTCACAGAGGGATCCTTCGCAGCATTTCGCTACCAATCAATAACTTGGGACGGCTCCACCAATTGTTACCTCCAAGTCCGACTGAAGGAAAACAATTCTGGCCTAGGTCAGCCACGAAAGACATACGACTTCCTCAGTCTTTGTCACGGTCTAGTCGGTATCACCATACGTGCAGATATGTTGTCTTTGCACACCTTGGATGTAATGGCAGCCGACGAAGACGCTGAGAAATTCGGCGACTATCTGATCAGCCCTTCCAAAGTAGTTTCACGCATGGGCATTACTGCCTTATCGCAGTGCAAGAGGCTTCGCCGGGTTCATTTCAAATGGCGGGGTACTTCTGATGGTACCGAAGACTGGACCACCATCCTCGAGAATATTGGGCTACGAACACACAGCATCCTATTTCCATCGCATAGAAACATCAGAGTCAGCATTGAATATTTCCAGCCGATGATTTGCCGTCGCAGGTCTTGGATTCGTCCGGGAAATGGCTGGAAATGCACTTATATTCCCAGCCCCAATCCTAGGGAGGGTTATCCGGAAATGTGGAACCTAGAAGTAGCAGACTTTCTTGGCAAAAGGGAGTAGCGGGTGGATTGATAGGCCATGTCACATCAAATATCATGGGCTTGTAGCGGTCTCTCTGTGCAAGCAGAAAACGCAAACAAATGCACCTTTGAAGACGGATCTCGGGCATTTCAATGTACACAGACTCGATAGTCTTGTCAATGAACTCATTTAAGTAAAAATAGAGCGCTATGAGAGACATAATCGGAGTTCAAGACTCATTACGACACTCTACACAAAACATATCACCAAATTTGACATGCGTGTTTGCTCTGGCGATAAAATCAGCAGACTGCGCCGCAAGACGGCGACTCATTTGCCTTCTACGCAAACTGGGGTCATGTGGAGCACATCACACGGCTCTCTGACAAGACCAAGCTTCAAACACGAGGCTCGCTACCCCGGAGATTGTCATTGATAACGACTGTTTAACACGGGCCCATGCCCAGATCATTTCGCCCTGTCAAAATAATCACGCTTCACAGTGAAAGGGAAGTGACATACTCCCCACGCCGCAGTGGCCAAAGCCTCAGTATTTACTCAACGTATAATTCCTTAAACCTCTACTCTACCTCGCACTCCAACCCACCCTCCAAGAACCACGCTATATACCACCTTTTCCAACCCTCTATATACAACTCAGGGCCCTCAACCAAGTCACCACCACCTTGCCCAACCCTCGATATACGACTCCAGGCACTCGATCAAGTCACCATGAAGACTGTTCACTGCCTCCTCCCGCCTCCCGCCCCCAATGCAGCTCAGAACCAGCTCACACCGACGGCCCGTGGCGATCTTCGCAACCGAGACTTCCCATCGAGCGACTCCACCCTGGAGGTCCTCCCCTGGCTCGAGCCCAAGCCCGACTCCGACTCCGATACCGCCGAGTTCCGCGTCACAGTGCCGTCCAAAGACTATAAAATCACCGACTTCATCATCATCGTGCACTCTGTTGATGAAGATATCGATATACTGAAGGTGCATTCAGACGTGCTCACGTACGCGTCGACCTTCTTCGCGCCCTTGATTCAGCAGCGTCTAGAGATAAGCTCCGATCCCATCCCTTGATTTGAACTCGCAAAAGCTCATGATCTCATAGAGGCGGAAGTCGAACCACTCGCGTAACATTTCCGCCCGAGGTATGCTCGTCTGGCTTCACGTTACCGGTGTAGATGTTGGTCAACCGGTTGTCGTCGTGGTCTTGCTGTTGCTGTGTCGCGGCGTCGTGGACGACGATGTAGTTGCCGCTGTAGAGGAACTCGACCATGAGCTTGACAATGGCTGGGTCGGCGGGCGCGAGGTCGAGGCGGGATCGTCTATTTCCTAATCTAGAGTGACAGTTTTTAGAGTGAAGAAAGGAATGCAGCGCCAAAAGGTTGACGGTCAGCCCGTGTGAGCGAACTGGGAGGGTGTACCAGATTTCGTCAGTGGCTTTTCTTGTCGTCAGATATGGACTTTGCAGCTTTAAGACACTCATGCTATCTGTCCCTTCTTCTATAGACCTCGCTCCGTATCTTCTTCTCCTCGTCCCTTCGCCGTTCTCTCCAATTTCTCCCTGCCTCTTGTGATTACGCACTTTGCGTGTTCAACTCCATCCAGCGTATCCACGCCCGCGAAAATTTCAGGTAGTGTTGAATGCTGCTGTATGATTGAGGGGGACTGCGTAGGAGGCGGGTGAACAAACTCCATTGTCGAGGGAGAGGGGGGGTCGTGAATTTGCTCCCCGTGCGTCCAGCTCGGACGAGCTGAGAGGCCGTGTCCGCAGAATTTTCTTGGAGTTCAGATGACGAGAATATAACGGGAACGATTTTATTCGTTCCAGCTCCGGTGTGGCAGAGCTGTTTGTTTCTCGTTCTGGATGCCATAGGCAGAGCAAAACAGAGTGCATTGGTATCCGCCGTCTCGAGCCCAGGATACGGCGGGCTACCAGGATGTGCACGAGCATTGACATATCACTGGGTCAGCTGCCGCGACAGCTCCAATTCAAGTGGCACTAGGGCCCGCATGGATGACATGCGTACATGACCGAATTGACCCCCTGGTCTAAGGTGGGGGTTCCAATGTGCTCCGCAAACGGAGGCAGATTAAGACTTTGCTCGATGTGATTCGCCGGCATATTCTCCACTGCCAATCGAGAAAAAAAAGTCTGAAATAACGTGGCTATCATGCAACTTGCAAACACATCTATTAGACCCAGAAAACACAATCGAGAACAGGTAATTGTAGATACCCATTTCAAATCACCATTCCCTTAGATAAGCGGTATCCCCAACGCCTCCCTCCTCCCCGTGCTCTTCGGATCTATATACGGCACCTCGCCAATACTCGACGCCCTGACGCCCGTCCTCACGCCGTCCACCAAGTGCGTATCCGGCTGCGCAACATTAGCACCCCTTCTCAACCAAGACTCAAACAGAACACGTACCGTAGCAGCGTGCCACACACAGCTGTTATTCCAAATAGCGCAGGCATTCCTCGTCCACTTCATCCTAGCAATGCAATCATGGTTCCGCGTAATCAGCCTCAACATGTACTCCCGAATCATCTGGTCCTCGAAGTTATACACATCGTTGATCTTCGTGACATGCAGACCCACGCCCGCGAAGATGCTCTTCCACCCCGTGATGCGATTCGTGCGCACGACGGGGTGCGACGGCGCGAACTCGTCGCCCACGTTCAAAGGCGACCCGCGCGGCTCCATCATGGCGTAGTTGCCTACCTCGGCGGCCGTCTTGAAGACGGGCTGCGCGCACGTGGCCGTCAGCGTCTCGAGGTAGGACCGGAAGGACGGCGAGATGCGGTCGTAGATCTCGTAGCCCGAGCACCACAGCGTGTCGCCGCCGTGCGGGGGCGTGGATTCCATCTTGAGGAAGCTAAAGTCGCTGGGGGCCGTCTCGAAGGTCGAGTCCGAGTGCCATTCGCGTGACAGGTCCTTGGGCTCGGTGGGTGCGCGGCGCTTCATGGTGGCATAGATCTTCTTCTGCGCCTCGCTGTTGATGACGTAGATGTTCTCGTCGGTCGTGCCATCGGGTAGGGTCAGGTTGCCTGGATCGCGGTAGATGGGGTGGACGTGGAGGCCATTTTCTTCAGGGCGCCCAGAGTATTTCCCGACCAGGTCGCAGAACTTCTTTTGGTCTGCAATGTTTAGGTCGTCCTGGTCGCGGAAAAAGACCACGCCGCGTTCTGAGATGATGACAGCAAAGTCACGAATCTGCTGCTCGGCGTTGGGGGCATTGAGGACTTCCGTGACGCGGACTTTGGGATACTCGCGCCCAATGATGGGCGTGATCTCAAAGTATTCGTACGAGTCGAGCGAGCCAGAGTACTTGATAGGCTCAGGGCAGGAAGCGCAGGATGTCGGGATCCCGTGGGAAGAGACGCCGTTAGAGTGTCCGTTTGCTGAAGGCATGATGTTGTGATTGCGTATTGTTATAATGCGCCGTAAATGCTCCGCGATAGTAGCATGTCGTTAATATACTGCAGCTTCCTTGTGCGGGGTATCGGCATGCCCTGGACATCCCTAGGCACGAAGTCAAGCCGGGGAAACTCCTCGGCTGAAACGTGCCCGTTCGGCTCCAGGCGTTGCGAATAGACAAATGCCGAATCCCTGGCAGGAATGGGCACACTTAATGCCATGGCAGTGCAGCGGCTAGACAGGAGATGCGGCTTGGCTGGTGAGAAATAGTGCTCTCCAAGGATGGGTGCTAGCAGTCTGGTCGACGGCATTTGGGGATTTGCCCCACCCCCCGCCCCGCATCCAACTTCTCCACATGTCAAGATAGCCTAGGCCGCCTCCAGACAGTAATTCCTAGGACTTCGCGTAGACGATTGCCGGTGTCGATATCTCTTGTTTGAATGCATCCCCGTTGCGCCAATCAGTTTGACCACAGCTCGATGCACAGGCAGCTGCTCTAAGCTCGGCTTCTTCATTTTGGGCTTGCCAATTGCATACAGCAATACCCCCCAGTCTGCGGCATGCTTTGCCATCTCCAGGGCTCGTTTGAATTCCGAAACGATCTCTGAGCTCTGCGCGAGAAGAGAGTCACTTGCTTCACTATAAGCATCGAGTATGAGCGCTCCCTCTGTAGGAGAGTCCCAGGTGACGTCAACCCCGGATCTTCCTTTGTACTGCTCGCCGAGTATACTCTTCATCATGAGGACTTTTGTTTGTTCGAACTTCAAGTCGAACTGTTGAAGACGCACATTCCATCCCCGTTCTCGTACGACGTGGTGCACGGCCCTTATCGCGGCTGCCTGCACGTCGGCGTCGATGGGTGCTTCTCCGTCTTTTTGTGAATACATTGCTTCGTATTCATCGTATTCATCTCTGGCCTCGTCCAGTTCTTTGCGGGGAGGAGACGGGCCCTTCTCTGAACGCCGTTTTGGGGAAGGCGAGGGCTCATCTTTACCATCGAATTCGCTGCGTTTCTTGTAGTGTACTTTCAGCCCATCTGGAGGGGTCGAAGATTGAATCTTATCTGCACCCAGTTCACGGTCCAACCTTTGCAAAGCCGTATCGATACGGTGTTCCAACTCCATTAAGTCTGGTCTAGCCCTGGGGTCAAACCTGACACATTCGTGGATTAAGGAGATGAGCTCAAAGCTGTATTGGGGTGGAATCATTGTCAAATGCAGAGGAAGATCGGCTTCAATCCCCACTCGGCCTCTACTTTTTGAAGACTCTGGGAGCAATTTGGCTAGGTCCAAGCCCTCCGCGTCGAGATCCGTCCAGTGGTTCTGTTGCATATGGACGCGCCAATTTCCATGGTGGCTAGCGTGGACCTGTCACAAACTCAGCAACGCCCGCAGAGAGATTCACGACATTGGAGCGGGCGACTGATAGAGATACCCATGGCAAGGATGTTGGCTCTCATACGTACCATGTTCCACACGACCAACCCGACGGCGTAAATATCGGTGAATTCAGACAAAGCCCACAGGACCTTGGCCAGCTGACCGGTCCTGGGATTGATGACCCTGCCCGGCGATATCTGCTCCGGAGCATGCCAAAATTCCGTACCATCTGCGCGATCTCGGAAGATCTGGCCACTCATGACAACTTTGGGATCTTTGTCTACGTCCTTGTAGTCGTGGAGAATCTTGCCGAGTCCAAAATCGGATAGGAGAGGACGTCGGTAGAACTTGTACTTTTCGTCGAAATCCCCCAGAAAGATATTCACGTCTTTGATATCCCTGTGTACGATTGGGGCCCAATTCTGCGCCGCCAGTTTCAGATGCACGTACGGCTTCGGCGCTTTGGTCGTCATTGGGACCCGACCTGGAGGGCGTGTCGGGTCTCGACAAACCGACCCATATCTAATCGAGATCAATGCTTGCACCAGACATTGAAAGGTGTACCAGATGTGATGCTCCGGAATAGGTATCCAATACTCTTCTGGGTCATGTGCATCCAGAACATTCTCAAGCGTGCCGCCTTCGGCAAGCTGGGTGTACAAGTATAGCGCAACAGGGTCTGTTCCGCCGTCGACACGACGCTCCGAAGCACCTCGGTATCGTAGGATGTGACTGCATCGAAGAGTGAGGATACGCAGCTGGATATCTACCTCATTTACAAATTCCTCAATGTCCTGGACTCTTTCTTTCCTAGCACCTGGAAGTGTGCCTTGAGCGCCAAGGTCCCAGAATCGTACAACAATGCGCTATGTCGGTCAGAGCGGTTATATGCATCAGTTGCGACACTCACATCTGTGACGTTTCGGTCCGAATCAAGAGCGTGGAATGTATAATGGATCTTTCCCTGGTCGACTCTTGCCTTGTTGAGTATCCGTTCGAAATGCCAGTGCGGTCCATGTTTGAACTGCGAGCGCACCCATTTCCGCATTGTTCGTGACGGCTCGAGCTCCTCTGGGTGTGCCAAGACATCGAGGTCCGCCTCTGCTTCAGGTCCTGACGATGGCGAAGAGGGGGGTACACCAGCTTTCTTTCTGGCGCTCTTCGTAGGTCGCCCCCCGTCTTTTGTCTTGTGTGTTCCAACCTTCTTTTTGGCATCCTTTTTGGCATCCTTTTTGGCAGTCTTCTTGCCCGCGCCACGGGCTGGCTTGGCCGCTGCTCTCTCGCCCGCCATGTCCGTCGCGGTCTTGACACGCGTTCAGAGGGTTACAAAGTCTCGGCAAATCAGTTTGTGAAACTAAAGTAATGGCAGGGCGACCACGGTGCATGGTCGCTGATTGTGCCCATGGTCGTAGACAAAGCAAGACTGCTGAGGTCTGACAATAAAGAATCGCCGGAATAGGGAATACGCTTGGTTGATGCTGCCCAAAATTTACAGCTTGCTTGCCGAGAAGGTAGGTCCTCGATCGTTGCCGTGCGAAGCGGCTTGCCAGGGTGTTCGCGTTCGTATCATGTCGACTCGGTGCGCGTCGCAAGAGAGAGGTGAGCCCCTTTGAAATGAGTGTGCGAGTACGTTAGCCCCAGTACCCTACAAGTACCGAAGCGCGAGTCGTCCTGTTGATGGCGGTCGAGACAGCCGCTGGTGCTTGGAAAGGGCTGATGCTCGGCGTCGCGTCCAGCGAGATCACGTGACGAACGCTTCACGCCAACCTTCCCCAGCGCTTAGTTCGACGAGCAATCATATCTGGCAGCAGGTTCCTGTCTTTCGCCAGCAGCCCTATCTGCGTGCTCGGAACGCGTCCGGACCTGACCCACCCCAGCCAATCAACTTTCCGTGTTTTCCGAACAGACCCACGTCGTTTCCCGCCGTCACTTCACAATCTTTCTTGTCGCTCTTGGACACTCAACAATGGCGTCGCCCAAGCGTTTCCACTTAGCAATGACATCACGGTAGTGTTCCCAGCTGCTGGGCGATAGAAATGGCTCTGCACCTCCGCGTGCGAAAGCCCTCGTGCGCTACGCGTCGACGCCATCATGCCGACCTTCGAAGACAGAATCAACGAGCCCACGAGGGAGAAGACAGAGAGTGACAGTGAAGACGAACAGAAGCCCTTTTCGCGCGCTGGGCTGCGAGATCGTATCGCACACTTTACCTGGTGCGTGTGGGATCTCAACCTTCAATGTTGAGTCGCTCAACTTGTATCTAACAGCGTCTCAGGCCATGGTTCGCAGCGACCATGTCCACAGGTGCCCTGGCCGTGGTACTAGGCCAGACGCCAAACCAATTCACAGGCCTCAAGACCATCGGGAAGATATTCTTCATCCTCGACATCGTCCTGTTTCTCGTCTTTAACGCCGTCATCGCGACTCGATTCATACTAGTCCCAAAGAAGCTACCCGCGTCTCTGCATCACCCTGTTGAGGGGCTGTTTTTCGGCGCGTACTGGGTCTCCGTCTCCCTGATTCTCAACTGTGCGCAGGCCTATGGAGTGCCCGCCAGCGGGCCATGGCTTGTCAAGGCGCTTCAGGTGTGTTTCTGGATATACTGCGCCGTCGTCTTTATTGTGGGAGTGGGACAGTACTACGTCCTTTTCCAGGAAGAACGCCTCAATGTGGCAGATGCGATGCCCGCGTGGATCTTTCCAATCTATCCCTTGCTGGTGGTAGGTCCAATGGCGGGCGCTATGATACCAAGTCAGCCCAGAGAAGCGGGATGGGAGATGTGGGTGGCCGCTGTGTCGTTGCAAGGCATCGCTTGGGTGGTGGCTCTCATGATGTATTCAATATACACACAGAGATTGATGGGGAGCTCGCTCCCGACGCCGTCGACACGACCGGGCATGTATGTCTCGGTTGGCCCCGCGGGATATACGGCAGCCGGTCTCATATCTCTCGGCTCGCAAGCCCCAAGCGTTGTGCCCACCGACAAGTGGACGACGCTCGACCTTCCCGATGGTGAGCTCATCAAAAGTCTCGGTGTACTCAGCGGACTTTTTATCATCATGTTCTCGTTTTGGTTTTTTTGCATCTCCAGTGTGGCTGTTATCACCGGGTTACGGCGCATGTCGTTCACGCTCAATTGGTGGGTATGTCAAAGCCAACAGCATCGCTGATCCACTCCCATAGGCTTGTGCTAATACAAGATGCTTAGGCTTTCATCTTTCCAAACGCTGGGCTAACTCTCGCCGCTATTCAAGCAGGTCAAGCACTCAACTCCCCTGCTATTAACGCGATATGCTCAGCGTTGACGGTTCTTCTCGTCATATTGTGGCTCATAACTGCAACTGCATGCGTGCGAGCTGTATACAGAGGGGAAATTCTCTGGCCAGGAAAGGATGAAGATAAAGATATGAAGGGTGTTCGGTGGGGAAGACACGGAGCGTGAGGTACGGTGGGGGACCATCGGTTCCAGCTCCTTGATTCGAATTTGACGCGCCAACCATGGAACCATTCCCATCATTTCTAAATTCCTCTGCAGCCAGAGTGGAATGTAAATTCTGCTCCCTACAAGCATATTATTTCGCAATACCCCACGTCTTCTCTGTTCTCTGTTTCTTAACTTTCAATCGTCGCATGAAGAATCCTCCTCGAGGAGCAATTACACAACCTACCGTAATGATGCCTTCTTTCAAGAGTCGATTTATTCTAGCTCGAAGAGCAGAATATCTCGCCTATGGTTACCTACTACCACGCCGACGGCCGAGCACATGGTGACGAAAGAGGATGTACGGCGCGAATTCGAGGAGTCGATACGCACATACGTGGCTGACGCGCCTGCTGAAGACGCTGAGATTGTTAGGCGGAGATATTAGATTGAAGATTAGGAGTACCATGCTGGCAGACACTGGCGGTCCATGCAGAGGCTGGTGAGGAATCATATGAATATTGCTGCCAGGGGGTTTAACTTTAAGATTAAGGTAACGTTGTCGCCTCAGAAGGAAGTGTTGGTGTCCATAGTATTATTGCCGCGGGTTGGTTAGATCGCCAGTGCCTATACTCGGGACTCGTGGCGGTAAGAATGGAACGGCTGCATAGATAATCTTGAAGATATCATTTTTGCGCCAAGTCCTGGAATCCTGTTCTACAATTTGGGTCTAATCTGATTTGACAGTTCACAAGTACATGTATTCCGACAGCAAGAAAAAATCCGTTCAAGAAATAGAAAAACCACCCATGTGCACTTAGCGCGTGAAACCCACTTCTCCAAGTCTCTTCAACTAAGAAATAAAACAAAACCATAATAACTCCATTTCCGATCCAAGAAATCTAAATCGTAAGATGCTAACACGAAATAAACCAATGCAACGAAGATAAAAGTCCGGGTATCTCAAAAGCTGAACCAACGAAACTAAACCCCATTCTCACCCAATCAAACTCCATCGGCAATTTCAGCCGACATTCTGCGCATCCGTCGTACCACCACCCTACGTCATCCCCCCAATCGGCCCCCAAACCCCCCCCCGCAAGCAGCAAAAGGCCACACAAAACCCATCTTTCGCCTCCCAGGCTTACTCCAGCGCACAACATGTTCCAAACTGTTCCGCGGACGCGGGCCCGCTCCCAGCGTGGTGGTACAAGACCGGTGAAAGTTGCTTCTTGGCACCGCGATCCTTCCCGTGCGCCCACCCCTAGCTCTCGATGGAGGTCAGGCCCCCCGCGCATCGCTCATCGCGGGCCTAATGACGCGAGTGATGTGCGTAGCGCATATTCGCCACGCAGGAAATCTTGGAAACGGCTGCATTGGGATGCAGCGCGATGATGGTTGTGGAGGTGTGAGAGCGAGAGCGGAGTCGGTATCATGCTGCGACGGTGTGGGATGGCGCGTGGGACGACGAGGGCGCTTTGGGCGCTTTTCTGAAGAAGGAGGTTTTGCGGCGGGTTGGGGGTTTGGGAGAAGGGCGGGAGAGTTCGTAGAGTTGGACGATCTCGTTGAAGCGGTCGGAGTTTTCTCTGGAGATGAGGGTTTGGTCGACGCGTTGCTCGATGAGGAAGAAGACGAAGTCTTGGTGGTTGCCGGCGACAGCCATGTCGAGGACTGAATCGCCCTTGCCGTCTTTCGCGTTGATGTTTGCGCGGTATTCTAAGAGTGTTTCGGCGATTTTCTTGTTACCTCGCTGCGCTGCCATGTGCAGAGGACTTCTTTCAGAGCTGTCTTTTGAATTTGCGGGATCTTGGTCCATCAATTGCTCTAGTGTTTTCTTGACTTCATCGACGAGGTTCTCATCCCGGCCACAATTCTTAACGTTGTAGTGAAAATCTTCCCATTCGTCGCCCTCCTTGATGGACGTTTCGCGCGATATCACGCTGTCATGTCGCCGACTTGATGTCCGGCGGACCCGCGAAGAAGCTGACGAGAAAGAGCATCGTGAAACGTCTGTCGAGGAAGTACCTCCACTGGGGGTGCTGGCTTCGGAAATGGTATCAGCAGTGGAGAACGATGTATCGCGTCGTTGGAGAGGGTTTTCGACGCTCTCGCCCAAAATCCCTTCCAGATCCGACCTGATCGGATTAGCGCCGGTGGCAGAACCAGTTTGTGAGATCCGTTGTTCAATCCGCTCCTGGATCATAGATGTCTTTCGTAGCGTCCAGAGACTGATGCCTTTGTGAATATTTTCCATTAGATCGTTGATGTCCTTGATAGCTTTTTTTACTTCGTCCTTTGACTGTCTGTTACGAATGACAGTCAGTGAGTTCTGTAGCACATTCTCGGAAGGTCTCGAGGCTAGATTCTGAACTAGTTGCCGCACCTCCTCCAGCCGGGTGTCCGACCTCCGCAGAGCATCTTGGAGGGGCCGTGACATTCGATCATGCTCTGAGTCTGCTTGCCGGCATGTCTCTTTCACTTCCTTGAGTAGTGCTTTGAGATCATCAAGTTTCCTTAGCAGGTCTGCCAAAATCTTGTCAATCTGCTTCACTTCTTCTACGAATTTCAATCTAGACAGCATCGTTAGCGTGACACTCGTACAGGCGAGCATGTTATAGACACGCTGAAGCACGCTGATGTTCGACGAGGCTTTAATCAGGAACGCCTGGTGGCAGCAAGGCAGTCATGCAGAGGCTGCCCGATGCTCGAGCCTGACTACTCTAAGGTACGTACGTTTCTTTGATGAGTTTGATGGCTACTTGCGCCAGAGTAACGGTGCCGGACACGGTGTCCATGGCGGATGGCTTGATAGTCGATCCAGTTTCCGGTCAATGAGTCGGTTCGATCAGCGCGATAGGGTAGCGTCCAAAGACGAGCAGGAAGATGTTGGTAGCAAGGCTGAATGCAGAGTTTGGTGGGTCTGTCGGGGGCGAAGTGAAAAGGCCACCCCTTGCATGAACTATCGGTGTTCTTAAGAAGGCTGGAGGCTGGGTACGCGTTCGAGTGAGGCTGTGGCTGCGTGTGACACAGCTCCGTAAAGGAAGATGACTACCTGCTATCCGCCGCAAGTACAAGACAGCTGTAAGCAGCAGAATGTAGGTATCGCTGCGTGAAAGTGAGACATATGATCGAGGCCGTTCTGACTGTACGCATATGACGGGCCGCGCGGTCAGGATTCGGAAAGTGTTTGTCGAAGCGGGTCCTGGCGGGCGGGGAAGGATTTGGTCTGCAGTTTAACGGGACGATGTGTGGCTGATCACGTGCTCTTCTGTTTGCACTTGGACATCTGTATGGCTCGGTTCATGGAGCATGGGCGGGCGCCACGTGGGACTGGAAACTGGCTCGGTTGAAGGCCGCGCAGGCGGTAATGAATGCGACGGCTCAGCCTTCGTGGCTGCTGCAGCCTGCGGGCGCGGGCGGTGAAGAAATCGACGTGACGCTAGGCGCGCTCCCCACTGTACGAGTACGTCTGGCTCTGGAGAACCTGGTAATGAGGGGGGATAAGTGGGTCGTCCGCACCCACGGGGTCGTTCGTCGATTTCGAGGTATTTTCGAGTGGGTGGGGATGATACCCTTGCTGAACCGTCGCAGGCAGAAGAATGCGCGGGCGCAGCAGCGGTGATGCAAGTACCCTTGCAATCCTAGCTGAATGCACTGGTTTGCCGACCAGGAAGATTGACTGGTCGGAGTTGCAGGCAAAGAGGCGGAAAAAACAAGGCGTCGAAGTGCGTCCAATCACATTGTGCAAGGCTCGATCACGATGCCCACAGCCTCCGCCAAGCCACTTGCATCAGCTTAGGCCCATGAGGGGGCATAATGGGCGTCCGAGAGGGCCTCTTGTGGCACCGTCATTTCGCTGCGGATACGAGGGGGACCTCGAGAGCGGGTTGTCAGAGCCTCCGGTCAGCCTTGTGCGGAGTGAGGGAGAGCGAATATATGCGCCCTTGCAGCCTGTTCCAAGCGTGGTTGCACCCTTGTGAAGATGCAAAGCCTGTTGTAATCGTTTCTGAACCTTTGATTGCATCCAAATTGTTTGACTGCGTTCGTACGAGATGACCAGTACATCGGCGGGCCGCGAGGGGAGAGTTCGGGACACTGCTGCTGTGAGTATTTACCTTCCTGGTGCATTGTAAGCCGGGTTCCGTAGACATATTGACCCTGTCAGCTGGACCGGATCAGTCCTTCCCCTTCCCCCCGTCACCTGTCGCCAGGTCCCGCTACCCTTGGCGATCGTAGTCTACCGGTGGATACCTCACAACGAGCCACGGGCCCTAGACAAACGTTTGTAACATTTTCCATTCGGTACGCGGTGCGCTGACATCGATAGTATCGACAATCCACTCTTGACTTTCGATGATACTGTCGCTCGCACAGCGACAGGCCGAACCGAACTTGAAGAATATGTCCTCCAATTTGCGCGGCAAGCAGATATCGAAGATCGCTACAACCTTCTTGTCTTTGGAGCTCGACTGGCACGAGACAAGTATGAGGCCATGACCAGATACGATGCAGAGCTCACCGATCCCGAGAAGGATTTGATCGAAAACGAAAATAATTCCAAGACCGGTTTTTGGAAGCAATCAAAGTTCTTCAAAGCGACCATCATCACTGCATCGTTAGGTGGGATGATCCAAGGCTGGACGTGAGTAAATCCCGACTGTTAAACTTCTGGGTAGCTGGATCTGAGTGCTGGCAACCCTGGTCATCGTGGCCACGTGATCTGTTTCGAAGTAGAGTTGCTGATTCCGTATGATAGACAATCCGCCAACAATGGCACTATTACCGGCATGCCCGAAGAATTTGGCCTCCGCATACAAAAAAATGCCACCACTCAAGATCTGCGGAAATTCGGTTTGTTTGGCCGTCTGTACGAGGGATCCAATGGCTTACACATGCAGGAATGTTGAACGCAATTCCGCTCCTCTCGGGTGGGCTTTTCGGGACCACTCTTGCTGATCCCCTATCCGCCAACAATGGCACTATTACCGGCATGCCCGAAGAATTTGGCCTCCGCATACAACAAAATGTCACCACTCAAGATCTGTGGAAATTCGGTTTGTTTGGCCGTCTGTACGGGGGATCCAATGGCTTACACATGCAGGAATGTTGAACGCAATTCCGCTCCTCTCGGGTGGGCTTTTCGGGACCACTCTTGCTGATCCCCTTCAAGAAAACTACCTGGGTAGGCGTGGAAGCAGTAAGGAACACCGTCTTGCTCTGAAGACCCGCGCTGATCGTTTAGTCATGGTATCTGCTTGCATAACCATTGCAACAACCATTGGCGCTTCAACAACGCATACTGTTGGACAGCTTGCAGCTTGCCGGGCGTTAAATGGTCTTGCACTAGGCGCAAAGGCCTCCATCGGTGAGTAAGACGGTTTTCGACTATTTTGCCAAGACATGAATCACAAGTCATGTGATATGTCTTGGCAATCCTTCCATTCCCATGTCAGTCGGATCAGCTTTGGCTAACCATGTTTAGTGCCAATTTACTCCGCCGAGATTTCTCCAGAGCATATCCGAGGCGCAATTTTGGCTAATTGGCAGCTCGCGGACGCGCTCGGTGCGTATTTTTCGTCGAGAGGCGATGCTATCCAATACTGACCTGTCTAGGGATCTTCTTTGGCTTTATGTGCAACCTGATTATCATTAGCTACCTCGGTGACAAGCCCAACACCGCCTGGAGGATCATGACGAACACGGTGCTCATCCCAACCGTACCTTTGCTCGCTATGATATACCTGATGCCCGAATCACCTCGATACTTGATGAAGCATGGGAAGTATCGTCGAGCGCTTGAATCCTTCACCATGATTCAAACGACTCCGTTGTTAGCTAGCCGCGACTTCATGTACACCCATGCGCAGTTGGACTTTGAGAGCCGGCTGATGACGGGTTCTAAAGACGAGCGCGCGGACCTGGCTGCCAGGATAGAGAGAAGCGAAGTCGACCTTAGTCGCGGGATTGCAAGCTCGTCAGCTCACTCTAACGGCCATCATCCAAACTCGTCGAATCGGCTAGGGATCTCTGGTGGCCATCCACGGGACAGCCATCAGCAGTCTTCTTCGGAGACGCAGAGCCACGACAGGGGCATCGAACTTAATCAAATGAGTCGCGGCGATGATGCAAGTGATACATCGAGCATCGACATCGAAGCGATCATCAACCGGAAACGGCGAAAGGACAACCCTTATGCCTACCACATAGGTGTGACAGGATACTTTAAACGTGTAGCTGAACTGGGAACCAACAAACGTTGCCGGAGAGCGTTGTATGCCGCAGCTGTCGCCATGATTGCTCAGCAGATGACTGGAGTGTGAGTGCCCTCTGCGCTTTCTTCTGATCGTGACCTCTATTGTCCGAAATGGGTCGTTGTTCTTGTTGAAGGGTTGTTTGTGTCTTTGAACGATGGCTAACATAACACCTGTTCCTAGAAATACAATCGCCGTCCTGGGAACCACCGTTTGGGAGAATTCGCTCGGCAGCTCGACAAACTCGCAGATCGATGCCACCATCGGTATAGTATTTGGTGCGGCCAACGTACGAGACTCTCCTCTTAACTTGACGAATCGTACGAAGCTAACACCGCCTTTAGTACATCGCAGGCATTCCGGCGTACTGGTTCTCGGACAAATATGGTCGCTCGATCATGCTCGCCATCGGCCTGCCCAATATGGCTTGGTCCATGCTGGTCTTTGCGTTCCTCTTCAAGATCAACGACGACGCAGCCAAGATTGTCATGATTAGTATCTTCGCAGTGATCTTTGTTGTATTCTATGCACCAACGGGCGGGACATCCCCTTTTAGCAGTAAGTATTCCGCTGTCGGCGATGTTGTGTTGGACCGCAACGTGCTCACAAACCGCCCAGTTTCCGCAGAGGTTTTTCCGCTCGTCTCGAGGGAAGCCGGCATGGCTGTATCGGTACGTGTATCTCATGTCATTCCATCGCGGTGCTGACGCTGCCAAGGTCGCCGTGAACCTGCTTGGTGCCGGGATCCTCGTCCTCGTTTTCCCCATGCTGCTTCACAGCATTGGCCCAACAGGCTCCCTGTCCATATTCGCCGGATTGAACGTGATAGCATTCTTTATGGTGTATCTGCTTGTACCCGAGACGCGGCGCCGTACGATCGAGGAGTTGCAATTCACGTTCGATTTGTCCACGCGGTGGCATATCGAGTATCGAGCCGTTTATATTCGAAAGCATTTCACCAAGAACTTTTGGAAGTACTTGACGAGGAAGCCGGTTCGTCCGCCAATACCTTTCTATCGCTGGGCGCGAATTACGCATGGGGAGCGCGCTGTGGAAGAGTGAACGGGAGCTCGCTAAATTAGCGCGAATGTCGACGGTAACTTCTCATTGGGGTAGGTAAGCAAAGGCAAGGTTGGAACGTTGGTGCTGTGAACTTCTTGTAGTCGTGTATATGATAATGCAATGGTTTGGAAGTTGATGGACGTGGGATATGAGTAGACGCTAGAGTGTTGGACTTCAAGTGGATCTTCCTATCAGTAACGCCAAGACCCACGTGGCGCACCAGTCAGGTTACGTCCTATTGTAGTGGTCATGGTATACAGCTTCAAAATTTGTGCATCAGATCGAATTTAGACATCGTGCTGCGTCTAGATATGATTTGTTTTGCACATGATTTCAGCCTGTTGTGCAAGCTTCCTGCTACTTCGACTTCTCTTCCACTGACAAGCCAAATTACCTGCCTCAGGCACTACATATTTACTAGTCGGGCGTTACTGATATGAGCGACCCCTCACACGGCATCCCATAGCCCCAAAGTGCATTTTCATTACCCTGAACGCTGGATCCGGTACGTACTCAAGCTTCTTCTCCAGCCGCTCACACAGGCCAAACGTCTCCAAGTCGTAGCACACATAATCTGCCACAATGTCTCGCAGCTCCAAGTCTGTATCGACCGTACTCATGTAGACCGCGTCAATCGCGTCAAAGAAGCCAGAATTGGTGAAGTGGTCGGTGGATGAAGCGACGAATTTGTCGATATCGAGCTGCTTGAGCCCCAGGACGTCGTACTTTTCTGCAAGAGCGTAGACTTTGGCATAGGTGATGGGGGCTCGCTACAGGTAGGCGGGTTTCCATGATGCACCCTCATTCGAACCTTCTTTCTTGATGATCTTCATCGTCTCTTGAGCAACCGTGCAGCTAAGACCCAGATCCGACAAGACCAAACTATACGTTTAACAAACGGCGCTCTCGGAAGGTTAGTGTTTCTGCAAGACTGCTACGGCATCTGCCATGGACTCCTGATTCAACAATGCTAAACCGTCCGCAAACCATCGCCTCCACTCAAACTGCGGTGGTTCACTATCGTCGAGGCAGACATAGCGCACGGAGAGGGGCGGCTCAGCATCGCGGGTCCCTGGGATGGTATAGTCCAACTCGTACAATTACTGCATCATCAGCGCCACGATCTCAGGCTCATCGTCCACCAACTCGACTTCCCTGGCTTCAGCTTCCTGTACTCAGATCAGCTTACTTTGGTCCACTCAAGTGAAACATTGATGCTGCCATGCCTTTCCATTGCGTGCAGCGCCGTCTAGGAAGCCACTCCTCGGGCATACAATAGTCTTGTGAGCTTTGTACATATCTTCACCACACTTGATGACAAAGTCGGCATGCTTTCCAGACTCGCGAAGCTCTTTCATGGCTGTTACCAAGATCTCCTGAGCTTTTGTAGAAGGCATGGCAGCGGCGCTCAGTGTTGGATGAATGGTTGGTCGAGCTAAGGGTTGTGAGTAGGATATCGGAATAAGTTCACGAGCAAACCTACTCGTTGCTCTGGTTGGGGCCTGGAAAATGGTGTTTAGGTAGTGTTAGGAAGAGCACAGGAGCCAGGAGTTAGCGAGCAAGTATTCCCAAGCGAAGCAGAGTAGCTAGCGTGCTTGGTCCGTTGACTAGTGGATAGTTTGGCGCAGACTCGCTCGTGAAAGTAAAGTGAAGGTGAAAGGCATCAGTCGTTGATCGACGGCAGGGGTCCCATCCAGAGGGGAATATTCCCGCGGAAACGGAGCTCCCTAGGGAATTGAGGGATAATAGACCTAGCCTGCTTTGGTGCTGGTGGACCATAGATCCAGCGTTGAGAGCTGATTATCGTTGAGCTGATAGACCCATAACGGGATTGCTGCCACACTAAATTGTATGAGAATAGGCCTCAGATCTGTCAGAAGATGGGAATTGGACGGATTGGCGGATTTCAATTCCGTCCCCTCCGTCTGAATCACTGGTGTTCCCAAGGACCTTCGTCATTCTTCCACGGCTCGCAACGCTAGCCCCGCCATTTATCCCAATCAAAATGAATATTCGAGAGATCCAGCTCCGCTCCCAAGGAGCCATATCCGGAATCCGAGAGCTCTCCTTGGGTACTCATCGCGCCCATGAAGCTGTCCCATCCCTCCGTCGAGCTCTCAGGAGGAATTGCGAAAGGCGCAAGGTCCGGGAAGTTGGACGTTGTCGCCCCAGCGGTAGATCCAGAAGCTTCAGCTAGATTATTGTACGGTTGCAGGGCCGCATCATGGCACTCTAACGCATTGGCGGCTTGTGACGAGTCCTGGTATGCCTTGAAAACTTGCTGTTGGCAATTGCGCACAATCGCTTCAAGCTGCATCTTCAGCCTCTCTTCAATCGGGCCAATTTCCTGCTCCATGACGTCCTCAAGTTGCTGACGGACAAGGCGAGGTAGTTCACGATTCAGATGTGCCTCGTAACGAGCAAAATCGGTGGAGGTTGGCGACAAGGAGGTTGTCTGCTGGCTGTCTTCAATGTACTCGTAGTCTGATCTGTCAGCTGTGGCAGGGGGGGTTTGGCGAAAGACTGCTTACATGGATTTGGTATCTCGTGGAGAAGAGTGTCGGGAAACAACACCAGATAGATCTCTCTCCATTGATCTTCTTTTGCGTCTCCGAGCACGCTTTTCTTGCGGCAACGCAGCTTCTTCTCCTGGTTCTGATCGAAACCCTCGACCGGCTGTGCGTCTTGCAGTTCGCAGCCTTCTCGTTGCCGTAAATGTATCTTGAGGTCGGCGTCAGTCTGGAAAACCTCACAACATCTCGTGCACTGTGGTGGTAAGGCATGGCGTCGATAGAGATGCTCCCTATTCTCCAAATCAGCACGAATCATCTGACAACGTGATGGACTAACTTGAGGCGATGGACCGAAGCCCACCCAGGTCCAAAACAAGGGTAAACGCCGCGGTACGCCTTTGGCCCATGTTTGTAGTAGGGACAAGCCAGGCGGCTCTCTGGCTCATTCAAGTTCCCATTTGCATTCGGTTTCTTGCGCTTTGGTGTGTCTTGATCGCTATGTCCGTCTCCATCCGGATCCGCACTGTCATCATTCACCTTCCGTTTACCGCGTTGACGTTCGGTTAACCCATTTCCACCGGCTTGAGATCCAGTCCTGGAATTATCAGACGCTGATGTCCTAGTAGAACCCATTGCATGTGACCTTCCTACAGTGGCGTTAAACAACCTGTAAAATTCTTGCATGACGCGGCCAATGATTTGCTTTTTCCGCAGAGATATATCGTCACTTTCTCCGTCGCTTGATTCAGTAGAGGTGCTCGCCGACGTCGAATAGGTCGAAAGGTGGGGACTTTGAACAGCTGGCTTTATGTCTTCCTTTGGAGCTTGCGAAGCAATTTCACTTGGATCCTTCGAGACATCTACATCTCCGCCGAGGGCAATTTGTCGCATTTGTTGGGGCGGGCTACTTTCAGACACTTTGGCTGGTTCTATGCTAGGTGGCGCATCTGCTAGGGAGATCGCGGGCTTTCTCGCTGTGGTTGTGTCTTGCAGATTGTCTTCCTCGCAGCCCCAAGCCTTTAAATCGTCAAGGTCATGGACCTTTTGGTGTCTTCTGAGGTTTGAGACGACTGAAAAGTGTCTTCCACAGCCTTTGAAATCGCAGGCGAAAGCTATGATACGGTGAGCCGTTTGCAAAACGATTGTTCAGACATGCAAAAGCTACTTACGCTTCTCACCGGTATGACGGTGCATGTGTGTTTTTAAATTATTTCGAAATGTAAAGCGTTTATCGCATATGTTGCAAAGGTAGCTCTGCTCGTGGGGAGTCCAGACCTTGAGCGAATCGAGTGGAGTTGAGCTGGAGGTAAGCACAGATGCCTTGCTGTTATAACTTTGATGGCTCTTTGCTGTTGAGATACTCGAGTGACCACTGTGCGTTGATGGAAAGCCGTAACTGTCAGTTTGGCTGGCGAGGTCTGATAGCAGGTCTGTTTTGTCCGTCGCCAGAGTTAACTTGAGGGGCTCCATGGTCAATTCCGGACTTTTGTAGGTCTCATTCTTCAAGTGCGGCCAGAAAGTCAATTCTTGCCAAGCCTGATGGGTATACCTACCATGAACGAGGTCGGGAACGTCGTTAGCATGGTATGGCACGCTATTCAAACGTTCGGCATCGTGCTCTGTACCGCGCAGACCCGCATGTCCTTCGACGTGCTCTTTCCCGTTATGCCTCTCGGGATCAAGAAGAACTTGGCGCTTCCTGAGGTGTGTTCTCTTGATATGGTCTCTCATATTGTCCACTCGGCTGAAGGTTCGGCCACAGCCATCCCACTCGCACAGCACTCCTGGGTTGTGCTTGGCCTCGTGCCTCGCTAAGTCCTTCTTACTCGAGAATCCAGCACCTGCTGACTGCGGACAGCCTTCATGGCGACAAAAGTAAGACTTTGTATGGCGCTTGTGGTGTTTCCTGAGATCGCATCCTCGTGTGAAGACAGCCCGCGATTCACACCCCGGATATGCGCAAGACCATGTGCCATTCTTGTTCGGGGTTCCATATGCTCGAAGATCGGGGGTTGATGGACCAAGCGATCGAGACAGTATCGCAGGGGAGCGCGAATTCGTGTCGGAGGCGGAGCAAGGGGACAGAGAACGAATAGATGATGATAGCGAGAGCGAACGCCGCTGGCGTCCGGAGTAGGAGTGGTGCTCTGCTGGCACTGCTGTGGGAGGATATGAAGAATAGGAACGTGAGGGGCGATATGAAGGGATATCGAGATTCTCTTTCGATTCTATGGCGATCAGCGATTGATGGTTGGATTGGTGGGCCACGTACCGGGAAGCTGCTGCTGCTCAAAGTTGTGCGATGGCGCATCGTGCGAGCTACTCGACATCAATGCATACAGGTCCATGGCGTATGAAATATTCAAGGCCGGTCCTCGAGCGTCGGGTCTTTGCTCGAGGACATTAACGAGGCATCCGCTGCTGACAACCCCGCCTCCGTCGCGACGAGGCTGAAGAACGCGCAGCTGCGCAAAAGCCACGACGCGAAACCGACATGGTGGGCAACAAGGAAAGAAGTAACGTTATGGAGTAGTGCAGAAAAATGGAGAGTCACGCCCGCAGACTGCAGGTGCTTTTGATTTCCTAGCTATTGTACAAGAAAGAGTGCCTGAGCGTGTCGTCGAGGTCAAAAGACGACGTCTGCTATCGGTTAGTACAAGTTACCGGTATAGATCAAATATCTATTTCTTGTCATAGATTTGGTCTCGCTTAACAGGCGCCTTGTCAGGTGACATCAGCTACTGCCTGCCCCACCAACTTCACCCCACCCTAGCCTTGCCCAAGTAATGCATGCTCACTTATGAACAACCCAACTCTTCTATATTCGATCCTATAACCTGGAGGCTCCTCTAGAAGTTTTACGAGTTTGTCAATTACCCCGCCTAAACTCCGCAAACCGGAATATCCTTATGCGCCTTCTACGGGTTGGTGACAGCTGCGAGCTCAGCCTCGTGGAATACACAGGCAGAGACACACCTCAATATGCGATTCTCTCACATACATGGGGAGCTGATGGTGATGAGATTACTTTCAGAGACATAGTCGAAGGCGGAGGCAAGAGCAAACCAGGTTATCGTAAGCTTAGCTTCTGCGCAAAGCAAGCTGCGAACGACAGCCTACAGCTGTTCTGGGTAGATACCTGCTGTATCGACAAATCAAGCAGTGCAGAACTCCAAGAAGCCATCAACTCCATGTATCAATGGTACCAAAAGGCAGATAGGTGCTACGTATATCTATCCGATGTTTCCACTGATGGCTTAGCCGGAAGCAACTCATCAACTCAACAGGCGTGGAAACAAGCGTTCCAAGGCAGCAGATGGTTCACTCGGGGATGGACGCTCCAAGAGCTCCTTGCCCCGATGTCTGTCGAGTTCTATTCTAACGAGGGCGAGCGACTTGGGAGTAAAGCCTCGCTTTTACAAGAAATTCACGCTACTACAGGAATATCACTCCAAGCTCTTCAGGGCATTCCTATGCATTGTTTCAGTGTCGAAACACGGCTATCATGGGCAGAGAGACGCAAGACAAAACGTGAAGAGGACAAAGCCTACGCATTACTAGGCATATTCAAGGTCCATAT
>ML996179.1:0-143899 GCA_010093805.1 Polyplosphaeria fusca
GTATCGCGACAACGCCTTCCAGCAGCGCCACGGCCTCCTTGACCTGTCCGTTGGCCTGGTATGCTATCGCGAGCTCGTGCTGCGAAAGTAGCCTCTTCGAGTCGCTCTTATTCAATTCTTTCCTTTGCTCATAAGACTCCTCGAGCCATTTTACTGCTTCCCGGATCCTCCCATCGACTCGCAGACACCGTCCCACCAAGAGACATAGCCCCGATCTTGGCTCTGCCGAATGGCTTTGCTTGTCCTCGAGCAGCCGCAACGCGTGAGGCATATATGCTCTCCATACCATCCGGTTTGCATAGTCATCTGATGGGAACACGGCGGCTATGTGCCTGATACCCTTCTCCGCCACTGCTCGCGTGTCGCTGTATTGCTTGACCCATATTCGAGTAGCTAGATGCACCAGTCGATGCACATCATACTCCTCCGCGTTCCCTCGTCTCCCTAGGAAGGAGTACCCACAGAGCGTGCCAATTGACTCCTCCATCCGCACCTCCGACTGTACGCTTGGCAGGATCGAGCGGGGAATAGCTTTCCACTCAATACATGATATAAACAGTAGTAGTTCTGCCGCGACCGTATCATGTGCACGGATCTGATCGAACGATACCACCCACGTCATGGTCACTGTATTTGCCGCGCCTTTGTATCGCGTCTCGTCGCGAAACTCCCGGCTCATAAGCTCGACAAGGTCTCGTTCCGTATTTTGGAGCAGCTGCAAGTACTTTGTAATAGACGTTCCGTTGACGTTCAAGTAAGCCGCAGCCTGCGCAATGGCTAGGGGCAGATAGGTCAGTCTTTCTAGCAGCTCACTAGTGGTCATGTCGTCGCGGACAACGTCTTCCGTGAGCGACTCTTGTAGAAACTGGATCGCGTCTTGTCGATCCATTGGCCCCAGTCTAAGGACGTCCTTGCGCGTTAGTGATACCGCTACCTTCTGCGTACGGGTTGTGAACAAGGTCACACCCCCCTCGCTCTGTGGCATATAGTCGACAATGCCCTTTGATTGACCACTGCCAAAGATGATGTCTGCATCGTCGGCGTTGTCGACCACCAACAGCCACTTCCCCGCCCGCGCCGTGCCTAGATACTGCTTGAACTGCTCTTTCACATCGTCCTTGCCATCGCTTCCCTGGGGCCTGCCGAGCCGTCCCATCACCTCAGCGCACCCCTGCTCGAAGCTCTCCATGCTCAGCGCAGCCACCCAGAAGATCGAGACCTCCGGCCAGCTCTCCTTCACCGTGTACACGAACTGCAGCGCCACCTGCGTCTTGCCCGTCCCGCCGAGCCCGACGATCGACATCTTGTAGCACGCTCTGTTAACCAGGAGCCTCTGCTTCAGCACGTCAAGCTCGGTCGTGCGCCCGACAAAGGACCGGTTAGGGAGGAACGGAATGGAGTAGATTGCTTGCTCTATCTCTATCAGCCATGCTGCAACATATAGATGACAATGTCTACACTAACTGTGTGCGCTCTGAATCGTCTCCTCTGCTGTCCGAGTCTTGGCCACATCCGCTGGCGGGATCACCGACAGAACCTCCTTCGCATACGCCGCCGCGACCCCTGCCGCGTACGGCTGCCATCTCTTGTTCTTGTGCGAGTCCGAGTAGTCGCAGATGCCGCGGACCACCAGGCAAGGGAAGCTGTTCATCAGGCCCGCCGCCTCCATCTCAAAGCAGAGCACCCCGCCCAGCTCCGCGCTGACCCTGTCCCGCTCCGCCGCGTTCTTCATCACCAGGTTGCCAGATGCGATCGTCCCGTAGTGAGATACCACCTCCTCATCGCGCGGCTCCCGCTCTTCATGACGGTCTTTCTTGCATCCCTCGCACGTCTGTCCGCCCTCGTGGTCGTACCCCGCGTCGAACAAGACGTCGGGCCCGGTCTTGCTCCGCCGGAACTTAGGGATGTACTCCAGCTTGCCAATGTGCTCCGATACCTTGCTCTTCCCGCGGAACTCGTTCGCCCGCACCTTCGCGACCGCGCCGAGCAGTACCTGCGGCGGCGCATTGAGCGACCCTGTCCGCTCGAACCCGCTCGCCGTCGCCTTGCCAGCGTCGTACTGCACCACCCCGCCAAACGTCTTGTCTGGCTGGCTGACCACCACGTCTCCGAGTCGAATGTCCGCCGCTGCGCTAGGCACGCCTCCACCGATGCCCACCATCAGCCCAAAGCGGATTCCCTTGAACGTCGCCCTCATCTGCATCGCCACGACCGCCGCCGGGTTGTTGCCGATGCGTCCTGCTGGCAGGCACACGATCGCGACGTTGTGGCCCGCAATCGATCCTAGAGAGTACAAATTCTCGTCGTTGTCGTCACTCTCGCGCTCAAGGTCGGCGTGCTCTTCGTCCAGCATCTCCTGCGCCGCCGCCAGCTCGACCGGGAGCGCGCACACCCATCCTACCGTGTATTCCTCGCGGGGGAGTCGAGGGGGCTGGGCCATTCAGGACCGTCACGGCGGGTGGCGGATGGAGGATAGGGGGAGTATGAAGTGAGGGAATCAGTTGAGAAGGCCTGGCGCTTCAGCGCAGGTAGACATGCGCTGCCGCTCAGCCTCATGGCGAGTCTGGCATGCTGTCAGGCTGAGGTGCGGTCGTTCAGCGGCATGGCTGCAAGCGCTGGCTTTGGGCGGGATCGACGCGGCCCGCCATTGGCCGCGAGCCAGCGGGAGCCACTAGTGGCTGCATTGCTGGGGGCCGGAAGCACCACTGCACACTGCAACTGTTCGTTGCCTTCGTCACCATATCCTCTGCATCTGGCTCTTCGATCTACGAACTTTCTCGTACGATGTCTAGCGCAGAGCTAGACAAGATCGGGGCTATGTCTCTTGGTGGGACGGTGTCTGCGAGTCGATGGGAGGATCCGGGAAGCAGTAAGATGGCTTAATGAGTCTTGTGAGCAAAGGAAAGAATTGGATAAGAGCGACTCGAAGAGGCTAATTTCGCAGCACGTACTCGCAATGGCATACCAAGCCAACGGACAGGTCAAGGAGGCCGTGGCGCTGCTGGAAGGCGTTGTCGCGATACAAGCAGAAGTGCTCGCAGAAGACCATCCCCATCGACTAGCGTCGCAGCACAACCTCGCGGGAGCATACCAGGCCAACGGACAGGTCAAGGAGGCCGTGGCGCTGCTGGAAGGCGTTGTCGCGATACAAGCAGAAGTGCTCGCAGAAGACCATCCCGATTGACTAGCGTCGCAGCACGAGCTCGCGCGAGCATACCAGGCCAACAGACAGATCGAGCAGGCAGTCGAGCTCATGGAATATATAGTTAAGATGGATTAGAGGGTGTTTAGATTTAACTATCCTTCCCGACTGCTATCTAAGAGCACTCTAAGATCTTGGCGGGTTATATTGTAGCTGTGCTGTGAATTGAAAAGATGTATATCTTTCCATTGTTTGCCAACTCTACTGTGAGCCTTGTTAGTATGGATGACTGAGCACGCGATATTAGTAGTTCCATAGACTAGCGTTAAAGCAGCGGCTGAAGTGGTGGCGTGGTACATCGCATCGCCACCGCATGCAGGAACAATGGCCGACCCGCTCCTGCCCTAACCTTGCGTGTGTTTAGATTCCTAAGTTGGTTCGAAGGGTAGAGGTACATGTGGCGTAGCATATAGGGTCACCACTCAACATAGCCACAAGTACCTCCCTTGTCCAGCGCTAATACCATCTTAGTAAGGCGGATGCCAAGACTGGGGCGGGTTAGGGCGCTACAGTCTACGTGTCCCTTCCTAGCTTGTGCTTCCATCACCATCGTATCACAACCCTCAATCGTAGACATGGACCGAGCCAGCCAGGTACTGACAGAAGGTTTCCCTGTAGATTTACCCCAGACATGGGCTGCCCGGTCCGAGTATGCCGGTGTACCTCTTACGACGCTCTATTGCCGTGCTCGCGGACGTCCCTCCGAGAAGGAAAAGGCCCAATAGCAACAATACCTCACCCTAGCGGAAGAAAAAGCGCTGGTTGCATTCTTGTTGCTAATGTCTAATCTTGGCTATCCAATCCGTATAAAGTATATACCTTTGCTAGCCCTTACCCTCGCCCGACAGCGGTCACCCACGGCAAAGCCCCCGGGCAAGAACTGGCCTCGAGCCTTCGAGAAACGCCATCCGGAACTTAAAGTGAGGACAGTTAAGGCAATAGACTGGAAGCGTCATGGCAATAATACATACCCGAAGATTGTAGAATGGTTTGAGGTGATCAGAAGCGTAATTAAGGATCCGGCTATTCTACCTAGAAAAGTCTATAATATGGATGAGACAGGAGTCATGCTAAGCATGCTTAGCTCGGTGAAAGTCCTTGTAGGTCAAGACGACTTGCGCAAACATCGAGGAGTAGGCGTTAAGCGAACCATGGTGACTGCTATTGAGTGTATAAGTAGCGATGGTAGGTCGCTGCTCCCACTTATTATCTGGCCAGCTTCCACCCACCAAAGCAACTGGACAACGTATCCAACGCCTGGCTGGCATTATGCGCACTCGGAGAATGGGTATAACGACTCTAAAATCAGCTTAGAATGGCTTACTCGTGTGTTCGATCCTTAGACTAGAGAGCGGGCTAACAGAAGACCGCGAGTACTGATCTGCGATGGCTTTGGGACCCATGAAACGCTTGAGATCTTAGAATTCTGCTTTAAAGCCAACATTCTCCTATGTCGACTTCCCTCTCATACTTCTCATAAGCTTCAGCCCTGCGACGTTGGAGTCTTTGCGCCTCTAAAAGCAGCCTATCGCGACGAAGTTGAACGACTGCTTCAAGGAGGTCTAGACAACGTTAGCAAGGAGCATTTCACCTCTCTTTATAAGCCTGCAAGAGAAAAGGCGTTCTCTAAAAGGAACATCACCTCATCGTGGGCAGCCACGGGATTGTTCCCATTTAATCCAGAAAGGGTACTCCAGAGTATCCCGACGCCTCTTCCTATGCTAAGTATTTCGAACGAGGGATCCTATCCGCAAGTTGAGGTGTTAAAAACGCCCATAATGCCAGTAATAACAGAGGGTCTGATGTCTTTACGTACCTTGATCTAGCGAGATGCTAATGCACTTCCCGACGAATCAAGCAAACATCACTTACAGAGACATGTACAGAAACTAGTGAACGCCGCTTAGGTATCCTTCGCTAAACAGGTTCTCCTTAAAGACCGGAATCAGTTCTTGTCGAACTTGAATAAAGAAGCCAAGGTCCGCCGATCGACCAGGTCTGTTGTCCTAGGGAAAGCTAAGGTGATGAGCTACGAGGACCTTGAGGAGGCGAGGAACAAGCGCGCCATGAAAGAGACTGCCAAAGCCACCGCAGGCAAAGGGAAGCGCGGCCGTAAGCGCAAGTGTCTTGAGCCAGAACCCGACTTAGAGCAAGGTCAGGAAGTAGAGGCGGGCTCGTCAGAACCAGTGCGGAGGGCAAAAGCTCTACGGAAGAGCGACGTGACAGAGTCGGTAAGGGTGATTGAGCCAGCAAAGGCACCAGAGCCCTGGAGGGCACCAGTAGCGCGGATGTATTAGGAGGGGAACTTTTGAGGTGATGAAAAAATATCGAGAGCCGTGCAGGTTTATAGATCAGAATTATCGTAATAATGGATCAGACGAGCGGCTTGCATGGACGCGATTAGCGGTCATTGCTGACGAACTCGAATAGCCACAGCCACAGCCACAGCCACGGCGCGTCAGCCACAAGTGCCCGAGAAGATGACAAGCATATATTACGCTGAGCTGATTACGTAGCTGCTTTGTACTGACCCTATTCAGAAATCGCCTCATCGGAAGTACCGCCAGTCGTAGCAACGGGGCATAAGTCTGCTCGCCACAATGCTGCTATGTTCTTAATAACATTCATCCGAATATACTAAGACTTCAAAACTAACCAGACGAATTATCTTAATCTACTTAAAGACTAGGGACTTATTAGACGCAATTCAAGGAGCGTACGGTACAATGCTTCGTAAGTAGCAGACGCGCAAATCTAGCGAGAAGATCGGGACGCGCACGTAATTTATGGTACACAAAGTATTTTCGATGTACAACGGCAGCTCTTGCATATGACTGATATCAACTCCTAGTTTATTTTGTCGTTTATATAGAGTTGTGACTATCTGAAGTTGAGGTACCTCGCTTAATTTCCTGCATGGCGGGTTTTCCCTAACTACGGGATAGACGTTACTCTTCCCTAGTGGAAGTGTTGGCAAATTTTGCATCGGACCTCGCTAGCAGGGACCAACGGTCCTTCACTGAGCCTCAAGCTCATTAGCCGTTCTTGCATGCAACAGGAGCAGTGGATCAGACAGCGTTTCATTTCGAGCAAAATCTACTCATGTCACCTGTGTCCATCTACCAAGCCCTTGATCAGCTCCTCTACCACTCTAACCCCAGCCACGACCTCCTGATTGCCCTCCAACTGTGGCACATGCAGAAACACCACATCCCTCCTCCCTTTCAGCTTCTGCATCTCTAGCATGCTGATGTAGTAAACGAAACCACACACATAAGTCCCCACATCATCGCTCACGAGCACCTGCACCGCCTTGCTCGCCTGCCCCTTTGCAGATCTCTTTCCATGCTGCGCCGAGCCACTGCTCCTCACGCGAGACGCAGCAGCAGAAGCAGCCGAAGACACCGCGCTCTGCAGATCCAATGTCGATGCCAGGCTATCCGCAGCTTTGCCAAATCTCTTGCGGTTCTCAAGACGCGTGAACACCTTCCGTTTCTCATCTGGCACGTCCTGGTACCCGTACCGTGGCGCCGACAATTCGACGTTGAAATCGCCACTTTCTTTCTTGAGCCCGATATGCACGACTATATCTGGGCTGTACTGCTCAATCAACTTTGGCGCTGTAGCCAGAATATCGTGGTACGAGACGGCGATGGGGTGTTCCGGGACGATGAGCTCGATGGTGGAGCCGTCAGAGCCCAAGAGCTGACTTGGAAGGCGACGTGCAATTTCCCATGACGGGTTGGTCTTGATGTCGAGGAAGCCCTGCGGTATGTGAGCGCTTTGCGAATACACCTATTGCATGAGACGTACACCGAATCCCGTGACGAGTACCTTCTTCGTTCGAGTCTCGGACATGATGCTTTGGACGCGATGAGATGAAAGGGGTCTCGCTGAAATAATTTGAACTGAAGCGAAAAGAATAAAGGAAATGAAGAAATGAATGTAATGAGTCATCGTGAGTGGCTTTGATGGTCGAAGGATTGGCACGTGACTCTGGCTCTTATGCCTGCCCTAAAGGAATATGTACATGTAAAGAAGGATTGACAGGTCTTAGCAAAACATTGGCAACGGCGAGACAGCGCATCGTTTCTTGATGGAACCGCCCGCCTTCATATGTCTCCTCGATTGCCTCGGCCCCTTTGGGAGAACACCATCGCTTGGAAGGCTCGGCACTCGAGACACGATCGAGGTGCGCCGTCGCCCTGCATCGTGACCCTTTTTAATTGTCGCACAGAGAAAGTGTTTGGGAATACGTGAAGTGTGGTATTTTCTTGGTTAGACAGGACGAGTTCGGGTTGGTGGACGGAGGGGCGCATGGTGTGAAACCAAGAGTTTGTTTCGGACGATTGAGGTGCATGATCGACGTCGCGAGTGGCGCCGGGTTGTTGCCGACTTACCGAGCCACAACCAAAGAGTCTGGCAAGGACGGCAGTTGGAGACGAGGGAAAATGACGAGAGAAGAAGAGTGGCGTGAATCGAGGCGAAACGGAGTTCTATTTGCGTACCCGACAAAGGGTACCATGCCCACACGTAACTCTCCAGTAACGTGCTACTCACTGATCATTCATGCTTCCATACCAAATCACCTCGGTATCCCTTTTCGATATGCGAGGCTACACTGCCTACGCGCTTGAACCACTGGTGTTCAAAGCCCCGTCTCTATGCCTTCTCGTTCCTTCGCTCAGCAGTGCTTCTATAACACGATCCAAGGTGACCCAAGCAGGTTGCAACGCCTCGTGCGGAACTGAGGCTTGCGCATGGCCTGCCACGGCGCGCTAACCTGGCCTTGTATGGTAACGGTAATGGCAGCAATTGCAAGAGAATGCAAAATGATTCCAGAGTCACTGAATGCTCCGTCGCATCGATCAGCGAGTGGCGTTCGCAGCAGTCGTGGTACTGGCTATTCGGAAATTGCTAGAACCTGCAGAAGTTCAGGACAGTACGATGCAAGAAATGGCCAAGACAACGAGTGAAGAGGTCGCCTTTCAAAGTCAATAATGTAACAATAACACGAATCCATTGACTTACAAAGGCATATCGTTCACGCGTCTGTCCAAGGCGCTGCGCGCCGCCCTCAGCGCCGGGTATGAGCAAGCCAGCACATACATGATACTGCTGTGGTATGCCAGTCGCCTGCAGACCACGCGAACTCGTCGCAGTTGCATTGGACATCATCTTTACACCATCGCCGATATTTTTACAAAATCCTGCGCCTATGACTGTCTGGTTGTTCTCAATCCCCGCCAACGCTTTGGCGACGTTCTTGTAGCCTTGTACTTTGACATAGTCGAGACAGTCATTGGCTACATCGTCAAAGCGCGAAGGGGCAAGAGTTGGCAGTATCTAGGTAGATATGAGTCAGTAAAGTGCTTCAGAGATCGATGTCTGATTAGTGTATGCCTCTGCTGTAAGACTAGCGACGGATATAGTCATACAAGGGTATCACTTCTTACTAGATAATTGACATACAGTGACTGTTTCGTCTTTGGTACAGCTGTTCGAATTTGGTATTGCGGTTGAATAGCATGCACACGACGCTTGAGCTGTAGGGTCCAAAGAGAAGAAAGAAGACGTGTCACTCGCACATGCAGAGAGTATCTGAGCGTACGTTGTACATGCAGCAAACGACGTTGTTGGTAGCGTGGTTGTGGGTGTGACTGGGCGATGTTCAGCTTGGCTCGAAAGCGAGGAGGACAACCATACAGCTGATTTGAGCAGATGTACACTCTGGCATAGACCCTACGGGGCTCAATATGTTCGACTCCGCCGCGGATTGAGTCGGCCAGGTGCACGAAGGTGTCGCTAAAAACGCGGACACGAGCGCAGAGTTCTGTTGTTCAAGCAAGTCCTTTACGACGTCCACTACTTCTCCAATAGTGTCCAGGGCATCTTCCAGCTTGTCCATTTTGTGGCTAATGTCCTGCTGCTGAGGGACTGCGGGTACTTGTAAATTAGGGTTGACGGGATTTGGTACTGTGTTCGCAGGGCCGAATTCTGGAATGCGTCCAGGGTTACTAGGAGGTTTTGGAACGAGCGGTTCCACAGGATCCACTGGTTTCGGTGGTTTCGGGATAGGAACACCTGCCTCGACAAAACTGGAGTAGATGTAGACGACAGCAAACAAATGAGTCTTCATCGTTGCGCTGTGTACAATGAAGTAGAGTGCGAGTTGAATGCGATTCACCGTCTCAAAAGGTGGCACGACTGTGCCGCGAGGCTCAGGCGTTCCATGCAAATTGCGAAACAAGGACTGAGAGCAGCGCAGCCACGGCTCCAAATGAACGGGCCTCCGCCATTCATGCGGCTCGAGGCAGATCGCTCCTTTGGCAATGCCATAGAAAGAGTTGATGGATTTCAGTTTCTTAACCGAGGTGAACATTGTATGCGGCTCGAGTAGTGAAATCGCTGCGCCACCGACTATTATTTTAGCCAACCAAGTTCAAATGGAATCAAGGTTCTTTAGCAGACGCTAGCTTGTGAAGAACATGGTAAAGAGCGATGGGATTATCAACGAATGGAAGGGAAACGATGATCACGCGTGCACCTGGCTGTGTTCGCAACGTGTCTGGCGTGGGATCCCGTCGCAGCTACAGACTATTACGGTTCTTGAGGGCAGCACTAGACAGATGATAGGTTGTTCAGGTCGCCTTGGTCGCCTGCAATCCGCATTCGGGTGGTCGCTGTGAGAAGAAGTGGCAGATCGATATGACGCTTCGCACTTGGGTACTCCTTCAGCGCTGAGTGGAATGACGGGCTAGTGTTTAAAAGGTGTATGCCAAGTGACGCCTTTGGCATCTACATGAGTAAAGGTTTATGAATGCGGTCGTCGATGGACAGGGGTGTCGGGGTTGGGATGGGTGAGAGATGGAGGCGCTGGTCAAGACGACTCTGATTGGTCGGTGGGTGAAGCGCCGACATGCCGACATTGTGCCCTCAACGCGAAATATTGTTTCGCTGCCCTGAGTCACTGAAGAAGTTCCCTTTCGCTACCACGTTTGTTTTCGCACTCTACACTTTCTCAATCGCACCTTCTCGAACCAACGTAATTTTGTGATGTCCATTGGAGCTCGGACAAACGCCCTTCACAGTTCTTGCTGCCATTGCAGCCTCAGACCATGACGACAAACGGAGCTTCAGCGCAGCCCACCAAGGTACCCATTCTAGGAAAAGAGTCCATCATAGTAGACTATGGACTGTGGAAGAGCTATGTGACCCAAGACTTGCTCACTTCGATTCCCTCCTCCACCTACGTACTCATCACAGATACCAACATTGGACCCCTCTATATCCCCGCCTTCGAGAAGAGCTTCAAGCGCGAGACTGCAAATTCCCAAGATCCCCCGCGACTTCTCACATACCAGATACCACCGGGCGAAAACTCAAAGTCACGGTCCACAAAGGGCGTCGTGGAAGATTGGCTGCTCTCACAAGGATGCACGCGGGACACTGTCGTGATTGCGCTGGGCGGAGGAGTGATTGGAGACATGATCGGATTTGTCGCAGCGACATACATGAGGGGAATCAAGTTCGTTCAGGTCCCCACGACTCTTCTGGCCATGGTAGACTCGTCCATTGGTGGCAAGACGGCCATTGACACGCCAGCTGGCAAGAACCTCGTTGGAGCTTTCTGGCAGCCAGAGAGGATATACGTGGATCTGCAATTTTTAGAGTCGCTACCAGAAAGGGAGATAATTAACGGAATGGCAGAGGTAGTCAAGGTAGGTAGCATGCATCAATCGAGCAATTGCCCGCTGAACGAGCTAGACGGCTGCCATCTGGAATGAAGACGAGTTCACAGCCCTCGAGGGCAACGCCGACACCATCCTAGAAGCCATTGAACAAAAGCCAGTCGATGGTCGACGGAACTTTGACAATATTGCGTCCATACTAAAGCGCATAGTGCTGGGATCTGTGCGGGTTAAGGCCGAGGTTGTGTCTGCAGACGAGAGGGAAGGTGGTTTGCGAAACCTCCTCAACTTTGGACATTCGATTGGGCACGCCATGGAAGCTATATTGACACCGCAAATCCTCCACGGTGAATGTGTCGCTATGGGCATGGTCAAAGAGGCGGAACTGGCGAGATACCTTGGAGTGCTCGACCCATCTGCTGTTGCGCGGTTGACAAAGTGCATCGCTAGCTACAGACTACCCACGTCACTCAGCGACAAGGTGGTGAAGGAACGGTCGGCGAATAAGCACTGCCCTGTCGACGAGCTCATCCGGATCATGGCAGTGGACAAGAAGAACGCTGGGAAGCAGAAGAAAGTCGTTCTTCTGTCAGGAATCGGCAGAACTCATGAAAAGAAAGCCAGTTCTGTTGCCGACCGGGACATCAAACTCATACTCTCTCCGAGTGTTGCGGTACATCCCGGTATACCCTCCGATTCTGTCGTCACATGTACGCCTCCTGGTTCGAAGAGTATCTCGAACCGCGTTCTTGTGCTCGCAGCTCTAGGGTCCGGCTCGTGTCGAATCACAAACTTGTTGCATTCGGACGACACACAAGTCATGCTCGATGCTCTAGCTCGAATGCAAGCTGCCTCGTTCTCCTGGGAAAACGACGGAAAGGAGCTGGTCGTAACTGGCAATGGCGGCAATTTGAAAGCAACCAACGATGAGTTGTATTTGGGTAATGCTGGAACAGCATCGCGTTTTCTGACTTCAGTTGCGGCTCTCGCCCTGGCTGATGGCATGATCACCTCGACTACTATCACAGGCAATTCTCGCATGAAAGAACGCCCCATCGGCCCTCTCGTCAAGTCTTTGCGATCAGCAGGCATCGATATACACTTCAAAGAAACGGAAGGCAGCTTGCCACTCCGTATCTCGGCCTGCGGGGGCTTTGGTGCTAGCTCTGGCGAGAGAGCTTTTACCGGAGACATCGAGCTCGCGGCGACAGTATCGTCGCAGTTTGTCTCTTCAATTCTCATGTGTGCGCCTTACGCAAAGAAACCGGTGACGCTTCGCTTGGTTGGCGGCAAGCCCATTTCGCAATTTTATACCGACATGACCATTTCTATGATGGCCACGTTCGGCGTGCAGGTGGAGAGGTCGCAGACGGATCCCAACACCTACCACATCCCGAGCAAGTCGTATACTAATCCGACAGACTATGTTGTCGAGAGCGACGCCAGTTCAGCGACTTACCCTCTCGCGATTGCAGCAATCACTGGAACGACATGCACAGTGCCAAATATTGGATCCGCGTCACTTCAGGGTGACGCACGTTTTGCTGTTGAAGTGCTACAACCGATGGGCTGCAAGGTCGAACAGACAGAGACGTCTACCACGGTGACTGGACCCCCGCGAGGCGAACTGAAGGCTGTCAAAGAGATCGATATGGAGCCTATGACCGATGCGTTCCTTACGGCGTCAGTTCTGGCTGCGGTTGCTTCCTCAAATGGCAAGAGTACTACGACGCGCATCTATGGGATTGCAAACCAACGAGTAAAGGAGTGCAATCGAATTCAAGCAATGGAAGATGAACTTGCCAAGTTCGGCGTCACTTGTCGATCATTCGATGATGGCATCGAGGTTGATGGTCTTTCGTACCAGCTGAAATCCCCCAAAAACGGCATTCATTGCTACGATGATCATCGAGTGGCCATGAGCTTTGGCGTGCTTGCTCTTGTCTCGCCGGAGCCGGTACTCATTCTCGAAAAGGACTGTACAGGTAAAACCTGGCCTGGCTACTGGGACAACCTCAATCAGCTCTTCAGGACGGAGCTTGACGGAGTCGAACAACCACTTGTTCTCCGGGACACACACCATGGCTTAAAAAGAAACGAGAAGTCCATTTTCATCATTGGCATGCGAGGCGCAGGCAAAACAACCACCGGCAAATGGGCCTCGCGTATACTAGGATGGCCCTTGTTAGATCTGGATCCGGCGCTAGAAGAGCAAGTCGGCATGACGATTCCAGAACTCGTCAAAACCAAAACCTGGAAGGTATTCCGGGAAGAGGAGCTCAAGCTCCTACACAAGGTCATGAGAGAACGCCCGACCGGGCACATTCTTGCTTGTGGTGGTGGAATCGTGGAAATTCCCGAGGCTCGCCAGATGTTAATGGACTACAAAAAGGATGGCGGTATTGTGCTACTCGTCACTCGTGATATAGTAAAGGTCATGGACTTTCTCCATATCGACAAGACCCGCCCGGCATATGTGGAGGACGAGATGGGCGTGTGGCTGCGCCGCAAACCGTTGTACATGGATTGCAGCAACTATCGCTTCCACAGCCAGAGTGTGGACTCTGTGGGGCTCGCAAATACGGTGGAAGACTTCTCGCGGTTCCTGACGCTCATATCTGGCGGTGGGGACGCCTTGGAGTCGATTAAGAAGAAGAAGCATTCCTTCTTCGTCTGTCTTTCGGCCCCTCAGATTCTTCCTTGGGTCAAGCTTCTGCCTGAGATTACAGTAGGGTCCGATGCAGTTGAGTTGCGCGTGGACCTCCTGGAAGATCCCAATGGCTCAGAAGGCATGCCCACACCCGAGTTTGTAGTGGAACAGCTGGCTTTGCTCCGGACAGTCATAACACTACCTCTCATCTTCACTTTGAGGACCAAGGCACAAGGCGGAAAGTTTCCTGACGACGCATACAACGAGGCACAGCACCTTTATAAGACCGCTCTAGAGTTGGGTGTGGAGTTTGTTGATCTCGAAATGACCATGCGAGAAGAGATACTGCGTCAAGTCTCTTCGGAACGAGGCTTCACAAACATCATCGCTTCTCACCATGATCCGCAGGGCCAATTATCCTGGAGCAACGGTTCCTGGACACCCTACTACAACCGCGCTCTCCAATTCGGCAACGTCATCAAACTTGTCGGTACAGCCACCTCTCTCAAAGACAACTTTGCTCTTGCCGAGTTCAAATCCTGGGCAGAGCGGTCTCATCCTGTGCCACTAATTGCTATCAATATGGGCGAGCATGGAAAGTTAAGTAGGATTTTAAATAGCTTCATGACGCCCGTCTCACATCCCATCCTCCCGTCCGCCACGGCTCCTGGCCAGCTTTCTGCTGCAGACATTCGACGCGGCCTCTCTCTGACTGGAGAAATTACTCCACGGAAATTCTGCATCTTTGGCTCTCCAGTCCAACAGTCTCGCTCCCCACCCATGCATAATCGCCTTTTCCGCGAGACTGGCCTCCCGCACACTTACACCGTTCACGAGACTATCGACGCAGACGATTTGAAAGACGTTATACGCCAACCAAATTTTGGAGGAGCAAGCGTCACGATTCCATTGAAACAGGACGTGCGTCCCCTGCTCGATGGGGTCGGACCAGAAGTCGACGCAATCGGCGCGCTCAACACGATCGTGCCCGAAACGTACACCGACCCCACCACCAAAGCTGTCTCAACCCGTCTAATAGGTCGTAACACAGACTACTTGGGCATGCGTCTCGTCCTCCGTAACGCTGGAGCCCAAAGCTTAGCAGGGCTTCAATCTGGGCTGGTCATCGGCGGAGGCGGTACCGCACGTGCAGCCATTTACGCTCTCCATGATATGCAGTATAGCCCCATATACCTTCTTGGTCGTTCGCCAAGCAAAATGGCAAAACTGGTCGAGGACTTCCCTTCCTCTTACAACATCCGAGTCATCCCAGATCAAGCTACGGTGCAGCACCTGGAGAAACTGCCGACAGTAGCTATCGGCACCATTCCGGCTGATCAAGCTATCGATACTAGCATCCGCGAGAATCTGATCTCGCTATTTGATCGAGCGAGGGACGAGCAGATAGAAGAGGGTGTGGAAGTGCCAATCGGGAGTCTGCCACCTGGCGGGAAGCGCATCTTGCTCGAAATGGCGTACAAACCGGCAGTCACAGCTCTGATACAGTTGGCGAAAGATGCAGGATGGACGACGGTGAACGGGCTGGAGGTGTTGGTGGGGCAGGGTGTGAAACAATTCGAGTACTGGACCGGTATTGCGCCGCTCTACAGTGTGGCTAGAGTAAGTACATTGTCACCCGAATGCGTTTCCGTTGCTAACGTGGCGTAGGAGGCCGTAATGGGCACGTAGCTAGAGATCGGAATTTGTAAAGAGTTAGCTCTGCATACGCTACAAAAAAAAAAGGAAGACCCTGGCCATACAAGAGTTTAGGTAGACAACTTGTGTTTGTTTTTCATCGGAGCGCCATGTCTCTCATCTTTCTGTTTGTCTATGCTCATTTGTCTGAGTCCAAGCTATCAACGCACCTACTCGCGTGATTTTTACCGTCGCTCCTCTCACCCACACCTCCTCCAACAACGCCCGCTCCGCCAAACCCAGACAACAATGACCGGCAACCCCGACCCTAACCGCCCTCAGCTCGAACCGAAGAGCGTTGGAGCTCACAAAAACACCGCTGCGCCCAGAGGTGGCCCACCACCTGCAAATGATCCCCCGGCCATTCAGTTCATGACATACAACAAACGCAAAGCCGGCGAAATCTCGGATACAGAGCGTGCACAAATGCACGGTGATGCCTGCAAACGCCCTAGAAGCGACAATATGAGCTAGAACCCAGCCGATAAAGGTTAGCGACTCGCGACAAGAACACCGGCTCCAAGGGGGGAGTCGAGGCGCATGGACTCTGCATTCGAGGGAGAGATGAGGGCGAGGGAGCGAGTGAGAGGAGGAGGGGTGAGGTGCTAGGTATAGCGGTGCGGGCGATGTAGTGTACCAGGAAAGAGAAGCCAGTGGACCAAGGAGCAAGTAGGCAATCAGGTTAACTATTCAAAGAAACAAAATTGCACTCCTGTCAATGAACAAGGCGTCTCACAGCCTGGCGGCGTAGCTACATACCCTGCCTCTCTGCAGACACCTCTGGCACGGTTGGTCTATGCTCCCGAGGACACAGTCCTGACCCTCATCCGCACACGCAGTGCAGTACCTCCCCTCGTCATCGTCCGCAGCTTGCCAAGACACGCCCTTAAACGTCCACGGCCGATCCGAATCATACTGCAGCTCCTCAGTCGGCATATCCTCGCCGTACATGTACGGCGGTATAAAAGCGTAATCGCGGGGGAACCTCTGGCCGAAGACGCGAAGCTTGCATGTGCGAGACTTGAGCGCGCGCGCGAGTTTGTACACGACGTTGCGGTTCTGCTGGCCCGCTTCAGGGCCGCCCCAGGCGTTGTGCAGGCCTCTGTGCTCGGGGGTGTGCGCGAAGCAAATGTCGACGTTGATGGCACTGGACATTTTTTCGATGACGAGTGTGTAGATGTCGCGCATGACGACGGTGAAGAGCTCTTGCTGGTGGTAGCCGGAGCTTGCGAGGGCTTCGTCGGAGAGACGGAGGGTCTGGAGCGAAGAAGGGCATCCGCCGATGCGGAGGTATTGGATCAGACTGGATTCTAGGCCCAGGTCGAGGTGGCGCAGAGTCTTGAGATTGCGGAGTTTGGCTGCACCTTCAGAGTTGGTAATTCGAGGCCTGAGAAAAGCACTTGTACCGCCAATGTGTTTGAGGACAGTGAGTGAGTCGGCTTGGTGTTGGAGAGCGTCAAGGAAAAGCGGATCCGATGTGCGCGGTTCATCGGTTGGTATGCAGCTCTGGAAGACGTACAGTCGTTCCCCAATGGACAACTCCTTCAGAGCTTTGGGCAAACGTAGAACGTAGTCAAGAAGGCTTACATAGACATTGCATTCTATAAAAGTCAGATACTGTAGGGCCGTGCTCTTCAGCTTTTCTGGGGGAATGTCGGATGCTGCGACATTGGTGTTGAAGTTTGTGCACGACAAGTTGATGCTACGAAGCGTCGGATGGAAGAACACTGCGACAAGGTCTCCAAAATCGAACGCTGTGTCGGTAGGTCCATGGCCATGAAGGGTGACTAACGCTGTCAGTTGATGATGATCAAGTCCCATCCGACAACATACACGATTGCAGTGCGGGAAGGTTATGGCTTGGCACCTTGAAGTTCAGCAATGGAGTGAACAATGACTTGTAATCAACTCTGGTGGAGCTCTCGAACGTGTCAATATCGTTTCTCCAGGGATCATTGTTCGGGCACGGCGATTCAATATGGAGAAATCGCAGCTTCTCCATATAAGGAAGTACCCTGTCCAGAATTTCGATTCCCTCCTCGACAGTGTAGTGGTAGCGAATTGACAAGTCTCGCACCATGGAAAGTCGCTCGGGTCGCTTCGTAAGCGCGTCGTTTACATAGACGGCGTGATGACCAGATCGGATTAGGAGATTGGGCCAAATGAAGGGTTCCACGAGCCCCTGCATCCGAGAACACGTCGATGCAAGATTGCAAAGGCTACTGTGGGAGTCTATGTGCGAGATGATGGATAGAAGAAGCTCGTCAACAAAGGACAGCAGCGATAATACTTTCGTTGGCTGCCTATCACGAGCGGAGAGCTTTGCGCCATCGCGAAGGTGTCTGAGAATGTCCATGGCCGGCTCTGTATCTTTCAAGCACACAGAGATGATTGATCAAGTGCCTTTGCTGATTTTTGATTGGGGTCAGTAGAAGCGAGGTTGGAAGGAGGGACGAGTTGGTGATTCGGAGGAAAGAATGCACTAACCCATCCCGGTTTATCGATAAGGAAGCATTGCTGCACGTGATGTTTCGAGTCTCCTCTCAACCGTTCAATCACAAGCAAGGCACCTCGAATTCTATTGCCTTTATACCCGTGTCTGGTAGGTTATTTGATTCCAAATCGATAGCCACGGAGTTGTTCATGACACTTGAAAGTTTCCAGTACCGTATGATCTCATTGGTTCTTGGCCTTGGTGTGGGGCAGTGACGCTGACAGGCCGTGACCTCTCTCCATCCATGGATATGCAAACCACACAACTTGTCGCAATCATGAAACTCTATGTCTGCTGACCCCTAGAATTGTTTTTATTTTGTTATCGGTATGCCCATCTGCCCCAGAATCCATTACAGCCTTTTCTGCGGGGTCAATATAGCAATGTGCGTCCACTGCATAAAGTCAAAAGAATATACTAACTTCCAGCAGCCCCTTACTTTTCGTTGTGACTCTCCTTAGCCTCACATTTATCATGCGTGGAGCAACAACATTAGACAGCGAGAGCGGCAACGAGGCTTTCCATTTCAAGTACTCCATCGTAAAGGGCTACTTCAAGCAGTCCGAGGAGGACACGGATTCGTCAAAGTTCGACTTTGTGCGTGACCCAGCTCAAGCACACTCCCCAAACTGACAGTACGTAGAGAAAGGAGAATTTTGGGCTCATCGATAGGAAGTATGAGACTGACGGCAGCGCCAATGAGGACGAGAAGGGGCAGTGGCAACGATTTGAGAAGTTCGCGCGCCATCTCAACAAGATGAGCAAGCAGGACGAGCAGTACAAAGTCCTGTTTCTAGGAAGGCATGGACAGGGTATACACAACGTTGCAGAATCGAAATATGGAACGCCCGCCTGGGACTGCTATTGGTCGATGCTCGAAGGCGCTGATGGGATGACTTGGGCGGACGCCCACTTGACCGAGACCGGAGAGGACCAAGCCAGAGATGTTCACAAGCTGTACAGCTCGCTATTACCCGAAGGGATCCCGCCACCTGAGAGATACTATGTCAGCCCCTTGTCAAGGGCTATCCAGACAGCGAACCTCGGTTTTCAAGATTTGGATCTGCCGGAGGATAAACCGTACGCGCCCATCGCAAAAGAGCTTCTCCGCGAGACGCTGGGAGTGCACACATGCGATCGACGAAGCACAGCGTCTCAGATTCGCGACATGTTCCCACACGTTGAGCTCGAACCAGGCTTCGCAGAGGAGGATCGGCTCTATGAAGAAGACTACCGCGAGCCGCCCTCGGCTCGAAAGTACCGACTCGAACTGCTGCTGGACGATGTTTTCACGAACGACGGAGGCGTGTTTCTGTCCCTCACAAGTCACTCTGGAGCCATCACCAGCATATTGGAGGCATTTGGCCATCGCAAGTTTGGTCTGCAGACAGGTGGCGTGATTCCAACTCTGGTCAGAGCAGAGAAAGTGCAAGGACGGAGAGAAAAGCCTCCTCATGAACCATCTGACGGCCCTCCGGCGTGCACGTCGCCTCCGCCAGCCCGTAGCTAATACTACTCGAGGTGTTCCATCCGTTTTCTACTTGTATAGCAATCTTAAAGGCGACACTCGGATCTGACATGTGCTCTCCACCAATTGCTGCCCTGGCGGATCCCCTCGCCCGCCGATTCGGCGTCGGCCTGCGGATCCGAACCTTGTGTCGTGCAGGCACATTACTTAAATGATGTATCTGCCCTGCGGCCACGGGCACCGCCTCATCCCCACACTCACTATTCGACGCTGCCATCCATGGATCACGAGAGGGCCAGAAGACGGCTGGCGTCGCTGCCAAACCGGAGCAGCAGCCGTAGCACCTTCCTCGCGTGCCGCTGCCCCACGCCTCGGCTCCGGGCGCGTGATCACAGGGCATGAAATTTGCGCTCAGAGCGGAGCAGGCCAGCGAAATAAACACAGCAATCAAGGACACCAGTGCGTGGGGTTTAGCCGCCGATAGCTGCCGGGACACCTTCTGCTTCAGTCACAGCCTCTTAAAGACATGAGCCTCCCGCCGTCGCGCGCGCGAGAGAGTACCTCGGATTCCTTTACCCCGCGGCAGTTGGACGCCGCCATAGACTTCATCGCGCAGTAAAGCGCGGCCGGCTACCTACTACTTTTCGTGTTATTTCCGAGGTTATCCTGCTCGAAATGAGGCCGACATCCTCCTCGGTCCGCGCTGCTGCGACGCCGATAACCCGTCTCTCGCGACCACAGACTGCCACCTTTGCGACGCGCTGCCTGGCCTTGACAGCTTCAACTGCACGACCAACACTCGCGTGCTCCCAGCGACTGCCGTCCTTCCAGCCCGCAGCAACAGCCCCCGTAGCCGTGCGTCTTCGACAGCGACGCAGCATGGCGACTGGTATCAGGAAGATCAAGGTGAAGAATCCGGTGGTGGAGCTGGATGGCGACGAAATGACTCGCGTCATCTGGCAGGAGATCAAGGACAAGGTCAGTCGAGGGTGAAAACAAGACATAATTAGATTTGCTAACCTTTGGAAAGTTCATTTTCCCGTGAGTGGTACCTGCACCGCATCCACGACCCAGACTGACCGCCGAAGCTACCTCGACATCGATCTTAAATACTACGATCTGGTGCGTGGGACACTGATTGAGACATGGTGTGGATTGTGTCTAACAGCTGTAGGGTCTGCCATACCGCGACGAGACGAACGACCAGGTGACGCTCGACGCCGCCGCAGCCATCAAGAAGTACTCGGTGGGCGTCAAGTGCGCGACCATTACACCAGACGAGCAGCGCGTGGAGGAGTTTAAGCTCAAGAAGAGTATGCATAGTAACTGGTTACGCGGCATTGGCTTACAATTGTGCAGTGTGGCTGTCGCCCAATGGCACCATCCGAAACTATCTGTAAGGAAACCTCAGGGACGGGCTCATACAGTGCTAATCGCTCGCAGAGGAGGAACCGTTTTCCGCGCGCCCATAGTGATTCCCCGCATTCCTCGCCTTGTGCCCAGCTGGAAACAGGCCATCATCATCGGCCGTCACGCCTTCGGTGACCAATACCGCGCAAAGGACCGAGTAATCGACACTGAGGGAACGTTGGAGATGGTATTCACACCAAAGGGAGGCAAGCCAGAGGTCGTCAAGGTCTATGACTTCCCAGAGGGCGGGGGTGTGGCCCAGACACAGTACAATACCTCGGAATCCATATCAGGCTTCGCTCACGCCAGTTTTAAGCTTGCTCTAGACAAGAAACTGCCGCTGTACATGAGCACAAAGAACACCATCTTGAAGGCGTACGACGGCCGCTTCAAGGACATATTCCAGGAAATCTACGACAAGCAGTACAAGAAGGACTTTGAGGCGTCCAAAATCTGGTACGAGCACCGCTTGATTGACGATATGGTTGCCCAGATGATTAAAAGCGAGGGAGGCTTCATCATTGCCATGAAAAGTACGCAAATCTCTAGGCTTGTGGATCAAAAGCTAATCGACTTTAGACTATGACGGTGACGTGCAGTCCGATATCGTTGCCCAAGGCTTCGGCTCGCTCGGTCTGATGACCTCTGTTCTCATTACCCCCGACGGCAACACCTTCGAATCGGAGGCTGCGCACGGCACCGTCACCCGCCACTTCCGCGAGCACCAAAAGGGCCGCGAGACCTCAACGAACCCCATTGCCTCCATCTTTGCATGGACACAGGGCTTGGCCAAGCGAGGAGAGCTGGACGGCACGCCAGAGCTGGTCGTCTTTGCTGAGCAGCTAGAGAAGGCATGCGTCGACACTGTGGATATCGACGGCATCATGACCAAAGATTTGGCACTGGCTTGTGGACGCAAGGACCGCGAGGCCTGGGTTGTCACGAACGACTACCTGGCGGCAGTGGAGAGACGGCTGAAGGCCAGCTTGAAGGAGAAACTATGAATGGGTGGAACAGTGCATGAACAGCGACTCGAACCTTTTGGAAGATACGTGACTGCATTTACAGTTTTCAACGAGCTCGGCCCAGTGTTTGGATATTTTGGGCTTGCATGTATAGATAGCGTCAATAGCCAATTGCATAAAGATTTGTGAGACAAGCTATCTGAGACAGGTTTGTGCGGGGAGCATACAAACAATGCCACGAGTTGTGCCATCTTCACTGCTTTCACCGATCCCTAACATGTAATTGAAGTTATTGAACTATGACAGTCGCTTTTCCCGATGAACAGGCAACAGGCACGCCGCTATATCCTAAGTTCAAGAGGAAAGTCAGTCCTTTGACGAACAATGCTGCCCCATTTGCTCCGCACCTTCTGTCTTCACACAAACGAGAGCATCTAGAGATTGGAAGGAACGGCTTCTACTATTCTTGCTCCCTTCTTCCTTTCCCGAGCGCGCGAGAGAAAACATCGGCGGCCACGAGTGAGGAGGAACATACTGTGCATGAAATGGAACCAGGCGCTCTTGACTTACAAAGCACCCCGAGAGGAAGGAAACGGGAAGACCACTCGCTTCGAGATGCAAAGGCAGTCAATTCAGCTTCTGCACTACGAGCTGAAGCCACACACGCGGCAACTTCACATCTAGCTCCACTTACACCGCCAGGCCCTTCTTCAGCACGCCGAACAAATTTACACGCGAAATCCAACACCGGGGAGAAGCTACACAGTGCGAAGAAAGTCCACTTCGCACCTGTTGCTCTCGTTGCTGAGCAACCTGCCCACCCTTTCAACACTGGTATGCCCGAGATAACTACGCCATCGACCCCGTCATCACCATCCTCCACGAATCTGAGCCAGAGCACACTCGCTAGCATGCCCGAAAATCCATCACATGCCCTCCTCGCACCACCGCGACGACCTCCCAAAACAGCACTGCGCAGCATGCTGGCTATTCGGCCGCCTTCTTCACCCACAAAGAGTTTGGACCCACAATCGCAAACTCCGCTTTCAAAACCACCCTTTAAGATCTCGAGCGTTGTCGACACACCAGTCAGTGTCACCAAGTACTCCACACCACGAAGCATCTCTCTACGAGAAGACTTTAGAAAGACGATCCGCCCCGGACGAGGAACGCCGACACAACTGCGCCAGGTTATGGAGGACGAAATGGGGGAAATGAGGGGAAAGTGGAAGGAGACTGTCGGGGATGACGGGTGGAAGAGGGCTTCTGGAATTGAAGAGGAGTTTAATGCAATGGATGAGGATGGCGAGGCGGCGATAGAAACGCCGAGTCGGGAGCAGAAGACACAGGGCAGACATTTGACTAAGGCAAAGAGGTCGGTGCTAGTGCGACGTGAGAACAAGATTCGGAAGGAGAAAGAGGACAAGAATTCGAGGGCAGTGCAGACGAGCACAAAGACAAGCCAACAGCCGCCCGAGACACCTCGATCAAGACCGCCCAGTGCTGTCTCAGTCATAAAGACAACGTCGCAGCACAAGAACCGTTCCGTCTCGGACACTCATAAGGCTTCGACTTTTGCTTTGCGAAGCACGGCAAGCGTCCGTCCGCGACCGACGTCTAGCGCTCAACAAACTCAGTTCAAGCGCTCGTCAGTGTTTGATATACCCAAGGCTCCACACCAGAAAGTCCCTCCCAAGCCTAGGATTGCATCAACCTCTGCATCAAATACCACTTCTCGAGCCGTGAGCAAACGTTTCATCGAGGCTGAGCGATCTCCCCCAATACCCACAGCTCTGCAGACCGCCTCAGCGCAGGATATCAGCCACTTCATTCAATCCGTACACGCCACGGACCCAGATCGAGCACGCGATGAGAAGCCTGCTCGCACTTCCACGACACCCCCAACAAGCCCGCCAAAGCACCTACTCACGGGAACATTATCCGCACCGAAGCTCCCCCAAGTCGGCATGCTAGCCCGGACAATTCTGCCCTCAACACCCGCCGCGAGGCCCAGCAGGACAGCCAAACATGGCACCTTCACGCCATCCAAGGAGGTCGTGAGCTCACTGGACCGCGCGATTGATGAGGGGATTGTGGGGTATGTAAAGGATGGCAAAGTGTTTACGCCGGGTGGAAACCGAGTCAGCGACCTGATGGGCGCGAGGGGGAAGTCGGACAGGAAAGTGCATGGGGGTAACGGGAAGAGCTTGGAAGATGAGTTGGACGGGGAGATGCGTGGAAATAGGAAGTAAGGAGAGTAGTGGATGCGACAGCGTGGGTTGAGAGAATTAGAGGAAATGGGGTATAGCTCTAATGAACTTGATCGAACTAGAGAAGCTATAAAGTCTCCTATGCGAATCAAATGAAGTATCGGGCCTACAACGACGGATATCCAATGGGCCTCTGTCGTTGTTGATCTCCAAGTCTCAGCCATCTCAACTACATCTTCGAGGACATCATGAATTCGCATCTCGTCTTTCGCAGTGAGTGGGACGGGTGGGTTCGTGCCTGGAGGGGTACCACGCCGCGCCTAGAAGCGCGAGCACAAAGTCATTTTAAGATTAGGTTCTGGATGAGTGTACATCACAACGGTGCCAAAGCTCTTTGACCGACTTTGGCAGCTCCACTCCCCAGTGCTCGGCCTCTCTTATGGCACAAAACTCAATGTTGGGGCTCATGAGAGCGAGATCCTCGCGCTTCGCTATTATTCTCGTCTTCGGTGACGAAGATCTCGTGGTGGATCTGATTTTCGTGCTAGATACCGTAGGCGGCGAAAAGCTTGGTGCTTCTGATATTGCGTAAAATTCCAGAGTAGAATCAAGTTCTTCGGTCCTTCGCGGCGTATAAGTATCAACTACTAGCGCAGCTCCCTGTCCCCTCTTGTCCACAACAGCTACGCTTCCCGCTATCTCATCGTTCCGTGCACTCGTGCGCACAGGATGAATCTCGGTTTTCTTTCTTGCAAGTATTTCGGGCAGCTGTTGCTTTTTGGTGATGCGCTCATCGAGTGTTCCGGTTTTGAGCTTTTCGAAGGCGACAAAGAATTCCCGTCTACATAGCGTAGGACGCGGCGGCGTTTCGCAGGAGGAGTAGGAGGTTCGGCTGCATCTATAAACTCAAGAGGGGCTTGCAGCCCACGCACCCAGGCTGCGGTGCCTTCGGAGGAGGAGCAATGCTAGGAGAGCTGTTCGTCAATGTTTCGTCGCTTCTAGCGCAAAGTAACCATTATAGAAAAGCAGCAATGATCTGCTGATGCTATAGGCCTGGAAAGTTGTCGCGTTGAGAGGGGGCTACCATTGTATGTTGATGTTGACTTTGTCGATTGCCATAGAATGAATGGCAGGTCGACAGAGTAGTCTCGACTTTACACTAATTTGACGGATGCCTCAGGCATCTCGTAGGTGGCGTGTGAATGCAATTTTACCTTTTCTCTAGACATGAAGTTTGCGAGTTGGAAAGTTCAAGAAGGCGGCGATGCACATGGTTAGCTCTGGATGGATGAATCATCCCCTGTGAAGATGTTGGGGGGCGGGCGAAGATCGGGGAAGGGCGGCGTGAAGGGCGATTCTTCTAGAATCAGGCCTAGCGATGACGCTAGCGTTCACAGCCCCGGGGAAGACTCACCGTCGTCGCTGGAGACACATACAACTACTCACCGCCACCGCATTCTCGTCCTCATCACACCGTTGCAGGACGCACCACTCTTCCACCTCATCTTGACGTATATTTCCCACTTCCCGACAAGCCGTTGGCACACTGGGCAGCACATAGTAACCCGAACACATCCCATCCCATCCCACCCCATCAACAACCCCACCCTCAAACTCAACACACGACTCGACCGCCACCATGAGCGACGACTGGGACACCGTTACCAAGATTGGCTCTCGCACTCGAGGACCGGGCACCGGGCCCCGCGAGACGGTTATCAAGGGCAAGAGCGCTCTGAACGCCGCTCAGCGGTCTGGCGGCGTCGTTGCCACGGAGAAGAAGTACGCGAGTGCTAACGCCGTAAGTCATTCCTCATTCCTCTTCATATCCATACATCGGCTGACAAGGCTCTGCAGGGCTCATCCGCCGAAGGCCAGCATCTCACCAAAGTCGACCGCAGCGACGAAATCATCAAGCCCAAGACGGTCGGCATCCGCGTCGGCCAGGCCATCTCCAAAGCACGCTCCGAGGCCAAGAATGACAAAGGCACCACTATGACGCAGAAGGACCTGGCCACAAAGTGCAACAGCACCCCGACCATCATCGCCGACTTCGAGCGCGGCACCGCCACCCCGGACCAGAAGCTGCTGGGCACCATGGAGCGCGTGCTCAACGTCGTCCTGAGAGGGGACAAGATTGGGCAGCCCAAGTTTGCGAGGAAGAAGTGAGCCACCGGCAATACTGTCGTGGATTACACGACTGCATCATGCATGTGGTTCGCGGCTTCGGAACAACGGCACCCCTGGGGTGGATGACATGGATTTTGATTAGCGGGCGTTTGGGTAGACAACTACACTGAACAGAGGACTACAGACTGAGAAGTCCTCGCTTCGGCATTTACATACGTGCTATTACTAAATGTCGGACCAAGATTCGTTTAGCACTATCATTCGAGGTAGAGAAAATTGTCACCAGGCAGCTTTGCACTCATCGCATGGCCATCCCATCTCTTTCAGTCTCGGTCGTGTTTTCCCGCTCAATGTGCTTTCCAATCGCTCAAGACTCGGTCTCTATACAGCGTCTACTCGTTGCAGTCGCTCCCAGCCCATCCACCTAGTCTCCCCTCACGCGCATCTTTTCCCACGCCTGCATGCCACTGCGAATACAGTAAACGCCCGCTCCTGTATGACACGGATCTTTGAAAGACCAACAGCGTCACCAGAAGTACCATCCTTGCCACATATTCGCCGTTCTATCCCAGTTCGCGTCAATCGCCGCATTCTCGCGCGACTCACGACATCGCCCAGCACACGCCGCACCAGCCCTCCCCCTCAAATCTCCGCAATGTCTAGGACTGACGCTGGGCTAGTAGTGTAGCAGGAACGAACGGCGGTTCATGCGGCGTACAAGGCGGTATTGCTTAGCAATATTTGCACCGCGGAGAGAAAAGGCCAGCGTCACGCTTTGACATGGCAAGGCTCACTCAGGCCCGCGGCGCAGAGTCACTTGAAGGCATGCTAGATCCAAGATCCACGAGCCTCCTCCCAGAAAAAAAAAAAGAAGTTGCCGGAAAGTCGGCGCGTAGCGTGGCCTCAGAACGCAGGCCCAGAACGACAACAACATGCCACCCAAACTCGTACCTCGCAGCGCCTTCCCGCAAACCACACACACCCCAGCCATCCACGCGGACCCGCCCAACAAAAAACTCTCCGCCCACAAACTCGTATGCAGTGAATCGCCACCCTGCCAGCCCCGCCGTGCCTGCTGCAGCTTAGCCCTCGTTCCCAGCACGCCTGACAGACTCCCGACTCTCCCGCTTCCCCATACCCACCACCGACTCTTACCCATCTCAAGCCACGCGCCCAAGATGCTCGCACCTTAAAAAGCCTCCCAAAATAAATAGCACATTATTGGTAACACTCTTCCTCTCGGCCCTCAAAACTCCCCTTTCCGGAAGAAAAGAAACCGACGACAGGCGCATCAGCTTATGCTGCCTGACGTCTTCAGTCTTGGTCGTGAAAGTGTATGTTTCGAGAAAAAAAGGTGGGGCTGTGTACTACTAGTAGTTCCTTCGGCAAGCGCGCGGTAGGAGTATTCAGTGTGCGTGCATGCATGTGCAGCAGAGTGCATGAGCCCTGCATGAAGATCGTCTTTTCGGAAGGAAGAGTGTGGAGATATGAGGGGAGGGGATAGGAAGATGGAAGATGAAGTGGTGTGGCGTATATTGTGCGGGATGAGAAAGGATGGTGTGGGACCCGCGTGTCTTGGGCTGCAGGTACGGTCTGGAATGTGGGTGTGCTGAGAGATTGGCGAGAGGAGGAGTGGAGGAGTGAGGGGATGAGAGTGGTGTGGGTGTTGAACTGTTGGACTGGGCGGGGGGTAGGGCTGCGTTTTGACACGGGGAGGATGGAGGAGCGGGTGGGAAGCGAGAGGATGGGGGGGCATGGGGGAGGATGGGGTGGTGTGGTGTGGTGTGATGCCATGTTGTGTAACGAGAGAATGTTACTGTTGTATGATCTACCTAATGAAGGGGCCATTTTGGACAAGGACGGTAAATGATCGATGTGGTTGAGATAGGGTGAAGGATAGAGAGGAGGCTAAGGAGAGATTGGTTGAGTGAGACGGATACAAGTTCACGGAAGCAATAGTAGAGAATCTTGGTTTAGCGAGCGAAAATGTAACATTCAGCGAGCGACACTCATCAAGAGTGCGGTGTAAACTCCGTCCCAAATTGAAGCAAAAGACGCCACCCAAGCGGCAATGAAGCCATGCAAACCCTTCTAGCCAACCGAAGCCTCTAAAATATCCTTACAAACAAGAAAACGCCATAAAACCTTTCCTATGAAGAAACCTCTTCCTCTTCATCTATAACAAACAATCCCAGCCCCTCGCTCCCACAGTCACAGCAATTCCCCCTCATAGCCCTTGGAGACATTGCAACGCCCGCCGCACCCAGGATCACGGTGCCGCCATGCATACTCCACTCCATGTCGTCGTCGTCGTTTTCATCCTCGGCCTCGCCGAGCGGTTCCAGGTCCCACATCAGCTTCTGCGCGCCGAGATCGTAGTCCAGCGCATCTTGCGCGTGCCAGGGGTTGCTGTTGAGACTCGTGGTCCTCCTCAGCACTGGAGGGGCGGAAGAAGACGAAGTGGCCAAGGCTGATGGGGGAGGATACGAGAAGCTCCTACGCTCGCGGTGTAGTGGTTGTTGCTGCGGGCGCGGCGAAGGGGGTGGGGATGGGTACGCCATGTACTCTTCGCCCGAGGACGAGGACCGGCGCGAGAGCTCTGGGCTCGCGGGCGGAGAGGGATAAGCTAAGCTGGCAGGACTGGAGTCGATAGAGAGAGTGGAGTGTGTCGAGTGGAAGGATTGGGCGGGAGAGTGCGAGCGCGAGGGGGCGTCTTCATGAAGGCTTGTTCCTGAGGGTGCGGGGAAGGGCAGCGGCTGGTGCTCGATTTCTATGGGAGGGAAGAGCGAGTAACGTGGTGAGCGCGTGGTCTTTTGAGCTGCTGGTGCTTTGCCATTGGATATGGCCGAGAGATTGGGTGTCGACGGCTCAGAGATGTCGGATGAGCTGCTGTCCTCGCCCACTGAGCTGGAGTCGGCAGAATAGTTTGTTGCTGAGCTGGCAACCGACGAGCTTGTACTGGAGCGTGACCTGGTAGACAAGTTGGACCTTGACCTGTTCCGCCGGCGCCATGCTGACAGATCAGCAGCACGCATGAGGTTTTCGTCTGGTGTCCGCGTGCTGACGGGCTTGGGTGTGTGGATCACCGTCTTGTACTCCCGCGCAGGTGGCTCGCCTCGAACAAGGCTGTCGTACATGGGACGAGAAAGCGAGGGGTAGGTCATGATTGTTTCTATCGTGGGTAGGGGATGTATGAATGGGGGACCGGGAGGAATCTTCCTAGTCCGTTTTTCCACCTTTGATGTTGATGGAGATGAGGGAGGAGAGGCTGGTCTAATCAGTATGGCCATCAGAGTTATTTGAAGAGCGGAAGGAACATACGAGTCTTCTTCCTGGCGGGAACAGAACGGACGCTCACGCGGCCGGCCTCCTTCTTCCCCTGGTGCGGGGCCTCCCGCTCCATGGGAGCGAGTCCAACACCTTCTGCTGCGGAGAAGGAGGACAGTTGTTGAAGGCTTTGCATGCTTCGTGTCGGTATCGTAGCGAGCTCGCTACGTCGGCAGGATTGTTGAGTGAGGCGGCGAAAGTGATGTCGAGGAAGAGGAGCAGTAGCAGAAAGAGCTTGGCGACGCTGAATGTTTGGTGCGTCGACGTATTCGGTCTTCGAGGCATATGTGGAAGCCAGCGGAGAGGTTGTGTTGTCTGCTTGACAAGATGGTGATGTGGACAGAGTCGATGGTTTATATGATCCTGATGTGAGGTACACAAGGACTTCTTGCGAATGTGTCCAGAAGATATGGCGTAGTTCACTCCATGAGGATGCTGTGGATGAAGAGACTATGTGGTCTTATACAGAGGCGTCCATCCGTCACGATCCTGACCTTGAGGTCGCCATCCTTCGATCGCCTTGCCGTTTCTAGACCCTGGAGGGGCAGTGTGGAGGATGGCATGAGGAAAGACACTGCCCGGAGTTGGGACTTAGCTCTCACGGCGTAGAATGGAGAGCAGTTTCGAGTGTCAGAACACATTTGCTTTTAGCTGTAAGATGCAGGAAGAGGCTAAGCTTGGGACCTTCATGTGGTATCGGCGAGTGCGCCTCGCAAGCGATCGAATGAAAATCTGGCTCCGTGGCGTCAATGCCGGTCTGGTCCCAGCTTAGCAACACGGCGACTTGTAGGGGGCTTGGCGATGAAAAAGTATGCGAACGCCTGCGAGAGGGGGTTGGATGGCCTGTTGCGTCCACATATAGATTAGCTGGGCGCCCTCAGTTGACCTGACAGGCTGAAACGCGGGACTGGGGCGCAGGTGCACGGCAGATGCGAAGACTGATTGGAGTTTGTGCTGACCACAGACGATACCTGCACCTTGGCGACGACTACTGCCCCATGGCACTGCCTCAAGACTACTCGGCTTTAGGGAGCAATACTACCCCGCGGACAAGGTCTGACAACAAGGACCGCCTCGCGACAGGAGACTCGCAAGAAGGAAATTGCAGGTCATGCTAGGCCTGCGGCGTGTAAACAACTTCCACCTTGACCAATAGGCATAGACTCCTCGCATGAATGGGTCAGACGTGCTTGAGGAACTATGATGTAAGATGTTCGCCTGAATTCGAGATTTTCATGGCGAGAAAGAACCTCAATATCCACACGGCAGAAGAGAGGTGGGAGGATGAGACCGTTCGACCTCGCTCGTCCATCCGTTCCGTCCCGCTTCCACCTGTCAAGCGAAGGAGTCGGCTCTTCATCTTCCCTTGCGGCGAGGAATCGTGGCTGGAATCGCCAACGCCAAGCGGATTCATGCTAAGGTTCTGATGTTTCGAAACAGGAGCGATTGATCATTGGAGTTATTTTTGAAGCGCGATGGCGAAGATCCCCACAGTCGTGCGAGAAGAAAAGATGGCCAAGCTTCGACCAAAGTGGGTCAGGAGCCAAGCGCGGCGAATCAGTGGCTCGTTCCTACCATGATCGGAGTTGGGATGTGTCTGAGGGTGAGATAGATCGCCTTGAGACCAGGAAGGAAGAGGCGCAGCGTCAAAAGGACGTCAACACAAGGTTGAAACAGACGCCGCACGCTAAATGCTTATTGGTTCACTGTGCCGCGACGGTCCGTAGCGCGTCCCGCTGACCAAAGACAAGGCAAGACGGAGGTTCCACCTGGTACCTAACGTTAATCGCGGCAAAACTGCAAGGTACGAGACGTACGAGGCCTGAAGCTCGGCCAGTGGGGTGAGAGGGATCGCGTTCGCATGCGAAGCCACGGTAGGACTTGTGCGGCTCAAACAAGATAGGGCCCCAACGCCTGTCTCAGCCTCACAGTGTCTTCCATTTTAAATTTGTGTCTTGGTCTGTTGAGGATTCTATTCGTTGAGTGAAACTCTCCAGCGTTAGAAATTTGTTGCTAAACACCATATCCTGAACCGAGCCGGACAATGCGATTAGAAACAGCGAGAAACCAGTCCGGCAATGCATGAAATGTTGAATGGTGCTCGAAACAATGGACCGCACTACATGCTTCAAAAATGCCGTGACTCGAAACAAGAGAAATACGGTTTAGAAAAGGCCATCGATCTCGCCCGTCTCGGTATCCACATCGACATTGAGGTAACCGGGCGCAGTGGGCAGGCCAGGAATAGTCTGAATGTCCGCAGCAAGAGCGTACAGATACCCCGCACCTGCCGCCATTCTGACATCGCGGATTGGAACCGTGAACCCGGTCGGAGCGCCTTTCAGGGCTGGGTCGTGACTGAGCGAATATTGTGTCTTCGCGATGCAGATAGGAAGACCCCCGAAGCCCTGCTGAATGTACGTATCCACCTTCTTCTGCGCCAGTTCGGAGAACTCCACCTTCGCTGCGCCGTACATGATCTGACCAATCTTCTCGATGCGCTCTTGGAACGAGCCCTCGAGGTCGTAGAGCAACTTGAAGTCGGGCTTCGGCATGGAGCTTGCCGCGATGACACCTTTGGCCAATGCTACGGCACCTTTGCCTCCTTCAGCCCAGTGATTGGCAGGGATGGCATCTTCCGCTCCCGCCGCGAGTGCCTCCTCTTTGATGACATCGATCTCGGCCTGAGTGTCGGTCGAGAATTTGTTGATGGCAACGATAACGGGCACGCCGAACTGCTTCGCATTGGCTATGTGCTTCTTCAAGTTGACACAACCTTTCCGCAACAGGTCAATGTTCTCAGTTCGGTAGACTTCCTGGAGCTGTGCCCCAGGCGCAATGTCTGGACCACCGCCGTGGACCTTTAGAGCGCGCACTGTGGCTACAATGACCACTGTATCTGGAACCAACCCCGAGGAACGGCACTTGATGTTGAAGAAGCGCTCGCCACCCATGGTGAAGTCGAAACCGGCCTCGGTTACGACGAAGCCTGCTTTTTCCTCGTGATCCTCGTCTGGCTCGGTGCCGGCCAACTTCAAGGCCAGCTTATCGGCGAGCACAGAAGAGGCGCCGATGCTAATGTTGGCGAAGGGGCCAGCGTGGACAAAAACTGGCGTGCCTTCTAGTGTTTGCATCAGGTTGGGTTTGATGGCATCCTTCAGCAAGGCGGCCAGTGCACCGCCAGCCCCAATGTCGTCGCAAGTGACAGGGTCTCCGGAGCGAGAGCTGGCGACGACCATGCGCCCAAGGCGTTCCCTCAAGTCGGCCAGGTCATTGCTGAGCGCGAGAATGGCCATGCACTCACTTGCAACGGAAAGGTCGAAGCCGGTCTCTCGTGAGTTACCCTTCTCCGTTGCTGCCTGACCAACTGTGATCTGGCGAAGATGCCGGTCGTTGACATCGAGGACGCGCCGCCAAGTGATAGTCTCTGGATCAATGTCCAGTCTTGCGAACCTGCGAATCTCCTCCTCAGTCAGGTCGTCAGGATTCGTCTTGTCTATGCCGAGCTTCTTCAGACGACGGAACATGATGGGTAGGAACTCCCTCTTTCCCTTCTTCGTCGGTACTAGCCGCCTGTAAAGTGGGCCATCTTTTTGTGTGTTCTCATGGAAGATGCGAGTGTCAATGGCAGCGGCGAGTAGGTTGTTCGCAGCTGTGATGGCGTGAATGTCTCCAGTAAGATGCAGGTTGAACTCGTCCATGGGGATGACCTGGCTGTATCCTCCTCCTGCTGCCCCGCCTTTGATGCCAAAAGTCGGGCCCATGCTGGGCTGTCTAACGTTTGCGAAGCAGATTCTACCGAGATGTGCCCCAAGAGCCTGCGCGAGTCCTACGGTCGTCGTTGATTTCCCCTCACCAAGCGGAGTAGGTGTGATGCCTGCGATCAGAACATATCTGCCGTTGCGACGGTGCTCAAATCGCTTCAAGAGGGACAGATCGACCTTGGCCTTGCTAGCACCATAGGGCTCCAGCTCATGTGGCATAATGCCAACCTCCTTTGCAATTATGGTGATGGGCTTGGGGTGCTGCTTCCTGGACACGGCGATATCGGATGGCACCGGATCCTCCAGCTTCAGTGGCAACGGGGTGATGTGGCGCGCTTTCTGTCTCTCGAGGGCAGCGTCTGCAGAGTCAACAACATTCTGTAGAAGCATGGCAACTGTCATGGGTCCCACACCACCCGGGACAGGTGTTATATGTGAGGCGACTTCGAAGGCCGAATCGAAGTCGACATCTCCGACCAGCCGCTGGCCAGACTTCTTGGAGGAGTCGGGGATGTAGTTGATGCCGACGTCAATGACCACGGCCCCAGGCTTCAACCAATCCCCTTTCACAAAGTTTGGTATGCCAATGGCCGCGACAACAATGTCGGCCTGCTTGACGATCTCGGCAATGTTTGCAGTCTTGGAGTGACAGACAGTGACGGTCGCGTCTGCGTTCTTCAAGAGGTAGCTAACAGGGCTGCCAACGATGTCGCTCCTTCCCAGGACGACAGCATTCTTCCCTTTAATGTCCACACCCGCCTCCTGCAGGAGCACCATGCTTCCCTTGGGAGTACACGGCACGAACAGCGGCTTGCCGCCCCGCTTGGCCAGCTCGCCGATGCTCTTGATCCCGAATCCATCCACATCCTTCTCGTCGGCTACGGCTGACGTTATGGCGTGCTCGGAGATGTGCTTGGGGAGGGGCAGTTGGACGAGAATGCCGTGGATGGAGGGGTTGTTGTTATAGCCGTATATGGTGCTCAGGAGCTCGCCCTCAGCCACATCTTCCGGGAACTTGACGAGCTCGCAATCGATGTTGGCCTGCGTGGGTCAGAAGCGTCCTTCAGGCAGGAGCGGGGGGATACCTCTTCGGCGGCCTTCAGCTTCATGCGCACATAAGTGCCTAGACGTGTCAATGGCCAGTCGCAGTCTCACACAAAGCCGCACATACTCGAATCAGACCTGTCCCCCACTGTATCGCCGTCAGTCATCCTGCCCAAGGCACCGCATCCGCTGGACGTGACTCACCCTGCACGATCTTGAGCGAGGGCTTGTAGCGCGGGTCGCTCTCCTGCCTCTGCTTGATCTGGTGGCCCAGCTTCTCGCGGATGCTGCGGGCAATGGCGGTCCCGTCGATCTTGGTAGCCGTCATGAGGGGCGAGTGGCTCGAGAAGCGTCGTCTGGCAGTGTACCAGTATGGGGGCGGGCAGCGCGACGGCGGGCAAAAAGATTTCGGCGGGGTAGCTCTCGCAGATAGCAGCGGCCGATGACGGGCGGCCATGCACGCCGGAAGGAGCCTCATGGCGGCCCAGCCCACGACGAACGGCGATGGGCTCACTTCACTGTTGCTAGCATTGGGTTCTGGGAGTCATGATAATGATGTTGCTTGCGCATTGACTCAGGCCATTTGGCGCGTAAATTTTTGATGGCAGAATCAAAGTGCCGGGCCTCCAAGCTGCGTGCCGATGCCGCCTGCAGCCGTGCTGGCGCGCGTCAATTACGTACTGTGCAGGGGAGATGCGCGTGTGGTGAGAACAATGGCCTCCGCAAGACAGAAGCAGACGATGCGCTGATGCTGATGAGAGTCGTGAATGTTCCGCTGTTGGAGTTGGCGGGAAAAGCCATACCATCTGCATTGGGCCTAGTTGGACATGGCCGGCACGAGCCTCACAGCGAGGGAAAGCATGTTGATTGTTCATGAGCACACACACATAACCGTTGACTACTTTTGCTGGTGATTATTCTATATCCAGCATGAAGCTCGTATTAAGAGGAGTCATAACGTTGCCGCAGGACTCCTAGTCAGCCGGCAAGTGGCCGGAATTGATACTTGCAAGGGCATGAATTTGATGCCGAAATACAATCCATCCTTGCTGGCTACCGTAAACAGTTGGCTCTTTATCGAGCCCAGAAATTTGATTCTCGGGCAGGGGTTGGAGCTTGTTGGCAGTGGCCTCCTCGGCGATGTGTACTTGATTAGTTGCTTGAGAACCAATGATGAGTGGTGATTGTCAGGGACCCGCTATTGATGATCAAAGCTGCTCTTCGGCAGGCGTACTTTAGTGAGCAGTGACTCTGAACGTTGTTGTAGAGACGGAGTCACAGCTACCCTTGTAGGTACCATTGCATTGAGAGGTCGTTCCCAGTCCAGACTAGCGCGTCCTTCAAAATCTTGGCGCCCAACCCGCAGAGTCATATCCGAATTTCGAGAATATCACCCCGCCGCCGCACACTCGTCTCGCCCCTCTCCTGCACATCCACACACACCATGCGGCCCATACTTCTGTCCGGCCATGAGCGCGCCCTCACCCAAGTGAAATACAACTCCGATGGCGACATAATCTTCTCAGTATCAAAGGATCACGTTGTGTGCGCGTGGTGTGCGTATCCCCACCAGCCATCCACAGGCACAATATTGACCATGAGCAGTTTCACACAATGGCGAACGCCTAGGCACATATCACGGTCACCAGGGCGCGCTCTGGACCGTTGATGTCGACCCCACGTCCACCCTCCTCGCGACCGGCGGCGCCGACAACACGATGCGACTCTGGGACGTCAAAAGCGGAAAGCTGCTCAAGACCTGGGACTTTTTGACGTCGATCAAGCGCGTCGAGTTCTCATCCGACGGCCGACAGATCCTCGGTGTGACGGAGAAACGCTCAGGCCAGCTAGGAACGATAGTAGTGTACGAGATCAACCCGGACCCAGAAGGCGAGCAGACGGACGAGCAGAGCCTGCGGATCGTGTGCGAAGACGCCAAAGCCACGGTCGCGGGTTTCAGCTACCAGTCGCAGTTCATCATCGCGGGCCACGAGGACGGCACGGTGTCGCAGTTCGACGCAAAGACCGGGGAGCTGCTGTACAGCACCCAAGTCCACGAAGCCGACATGCAAATCACCGATTTGCAATGGGCCCCCGACCGCACATACTTCATCACTTCGTCCAAAGACAAGACTGCAAAGGTACCTCCTCCCCCTCAAATTTTGCAATACCCCCGCTCTAACATCATCCCCACCCCAGATCGTCGCCACCGAAACCCTCGAAGTCCTCAAATCCTACTCGACCGACACGCCTCTCAACTCCGCCGCCATCGCGCCCGTAAAAGACTACGTCATCCTCGGCGGCGGCCAGGCCGCCATGGACGTGACCACGACGTCTGCGCGCCAGGGAAAATTCGAGGCCCGCTTCTACCACAAGATCTTCATGGAGGAGATTGGGCGCGTGAGGGGCCATTTCGGCCCGCTCAACTACGTCGCTGTGCATCCGCAGGGAACGGGGTATTGCAGTGGGGGCGAGGACGGTTACGTGCGCGTGCACCATTTCGACAAGCCGTATTTTGACTTCATGTATGAGGTCGAGCGGGAGCAGGCGAGTGCGAATTTGTAGAGTGGCCGATACTAAGGAGATAGATGTGAGCGAGGAATGGGCAATGCATGGGATGGCGTTTGGGAGATAGGGGTCCGGGCTCGCATGGGCGATAAGACGTTGCTCTCGCGTTCTGGGCCCGGGGGCTTGTGAAAAGTTCGCAATGCAGTCTTACATCAAGTTAATGCATGGATGGTCCACTTCCTTTTTTGTCCCACATGACTGCATTAGTGCTGCGTTTGCATTGCACTCTAATCGTTACGAGACAAGTGAGATACAAAGTTGGGGAGTTATAGGGGAGAGTTTTGAGCCGTCACCAAGGGAGAAGAATGCCAGATTGAGGAAGAAAAAAGAATATCTTTATCCGCTACCCGCATCTAACATCAATGCAGCTCTTGTTTTGTCTTGCTCTTTCGATGCTCATTATGCTGTCATCTTAGGTCGTGACCGTAATCAACACGCTTTTGTCCGCAATCCAACGTCAACAGAAACAGCGCAGATCTAGTCCTCGATGCAGATGCATGTAGACATGAAGTTGGCGAGGTCAAGCGAGACAGAAGTAGGGGAACAGTAAATCAGTCTAGACCCAGCGCCTCGGTGGCCTTCAAGAAACTATCCCAAGGTGTCAGGGCGCCAATGGCACGCTTCATGTGCGCGCTCAGCAACTCGAGGCCGTAGATGTAGCTCGCGTTGACCCAGCCGAAGCTACTCATCGTTAGCAAGACGTGTATCAATGCAGGCCAGCAGACTCACCCTTCTCGCGGCACACCCTTGAAATCACTGCCTTGATTTCCGTATTCTGCTTCGACCTTGTGCGGGTCGATGGGCCTCGTCACGTCGTACTTCTCGACCACGACGCCGTTGAAGTCCACAAACGCCTTCGTCACCATGTACAGCCAGCGATACGCCAGCCTCTGTGCCTCGGCGTCATATCCATACCGCTGCATGCCGACCCACGCTAGGATCTGCTGCGGCGCCCAGCCAAAGGGGTAGTCCCACTGGCGATTCGGTCGGTCGATTCCCACGCGTCCTCGTGACTTCTCAGTCCCCGAGACGAGTCCACCGAAGGCCTCGAACTTGGGAAGGGCTCGAGAGACGAGAATGGCGGCTTGGCGTGGGGTTGCGAGGCCAGACCACATGGGCCAGAAGGTGGTGGCGGATTCATAGCCTGTGCGTTCTTGTTTGACAGTATTGTAGTCAAAGTACATGCCAGCGTCCTCGTCCCAGAGATACTTGTCAACGGCTGCACGTCGTTTCCTTGCACGACGCTCCCACGTTGCCGAGGTTTCGGTGTAACCAGGCGTCATGCCGGGACCACAGAACTCTGCTGGAATTTGGAGCTTGTCGCCAAAATGTGCACGAATGATGCGACCGATATCAATCTCGTATTTATACAGACAAGAGTTGACATCACAAACGGCCAGATTTGCAGCAACGTTCTCGAGTCGATACGACGTGTCGTGTCCAGACTCACGAACTGCTCGGTCGTGGAGGAAATACTCGTCTAATTCTGGCTCGCTAACACGTCGGTGATTGTACGCATCTACAAATTCCATGAAAGTCATATCGTGTTTCTTAGCATAAGGGGTCAGTATGTGCTCGAAATGAGATGCTTCGGTCTCAGGAGGAACACCCAGCCCACCAGGGCGGTATCGAGTGAGGCCTGTGACGGGGTCGAGACGCGGCGCGGCCATCCAAACAGTGTGGTATTCTTTGATAGCCGCTAGAGTAGCTTCTCGCAGGAATTCGAGCGACCCGGGCTCATGCTTGATGCGCTCGTACACGCGAAGAGCCATATCAGTCAGGAAGGGTGGCTGGGATCGGCAGAGGTAGTACGAGCGATTCGCATTGAGAATCTTTCCGTAATGCTTGATGGAAAAGCAAAAGTGCGTGACCATGGCCTTGACAAGATCGACACGGTCATTGATGAGCAGGCCGAGGGATTCCATGTAGCTGTCCCAACCGTACAGCTCGTTGAAGCGGCCGCCAGGCACAACAAAGGGCAAGCCTCGCATGTCCTTTTCCCCCGTTATAGGGTCGGTATATTCTTCCATGGCAATTGCGAGGAGACCAGGGGCAGCGTTCAGATCCCTTACATAGGCATCGTCTCCACAATCTTCCCGCAGCCATTGTACGTCAAGACGCATGTCTGGGTGCTCGCTGGCGACGCGTGTGTAATATTCATATTGCTCGGGAGCGCCCTTTGGGACATAGATGCGTGGGCGGGGGTCCGCAGTCCAGTCTTTGGGGTCTCGTCCCACCTTGGCAATGTTCGAGCCGTCGATCCGTCGCGTCAACCCGTCCCAGAATGAGTATGTGATGAGTCGTGAGAGGCGGTTCACAGGATTCTCGTTCAGACGTGCTTCGTCGAGCACAATAGTCTTGCGGCCGTAGTCTTGGGCCAAGCAGAGTTCCTGCAAAAGATTTGAGAGCATATAAGTACCGCGTACATCGAACTTGTTGTGCGCATTGGAGGCGAGGGTGCCGAGAGAAAGCACCTGTGCACGTCAGCCAAATCCAACGTCGATGTCAAGCCTGACAAAGGTACCTTTGGGCCTTGGTCATCGATGGTTATCTGGTAGTTGTTATCCGTGTCCTCGCGGGACAGCAGCGTCTTCAGGGTCGGTTCGACGTGGATAAGGAATCGCCGTGGCTGGAGAGACACCTCATCTTGGACGCGTTAGCTTGGTCCTTGCAGAGTGTTGAGAGTGGCATGCCGTGGCTTATCCTCCGGTAGTGGAACTTTTCGCCATTCGCAACAGGAATGTTTTGGCCTAAATGGTCTCCATGCTGTTGTTGGTCAGAACCATGACTTGACAGATTCTATGCTAGCTTACAGCAGAATATGTACGCGCTCGGTTGTGTTTCCGGCCATGTGAGTACCCATAATAGATGTGAGGTGCGGCGTATGGATCGGCGTCAACAGTGGATGTACGGCGGGGCTTGAATGATTGCGAGCTCATGCTCCGGCTGAAGGTGGTTGAGGAAGAAAGATGACACGTTAGGTTCGAAGAGGTTCGTGGTCTTGGGGGCCGTGACGCAGGCTAGCAACTTTATGCTTGGGCGTGTGGTGGGGGTGCGGGGCACTCGTACGGATCGCCGCGTTCAGGAACGGTCACACGATGGGTCCAGGCGCGGGTAGAGGTGGTCGGTTGAGCTGTGTGTCTAATAGGATATCGCTAAAGGAGACAAAATACTCAGGGTCCGCAAACGATGGCGAGGGGATGAGGAAGCAGTGTGAGCGTCTGACGGGCGTGAGCGAGGGTGAGGGCATCGCGCCGTGTCTGCGGGCAGCGTCAACCGGGCCACGAAGGCGGTGAGTAGGAGGCAGGTGCGGATTCTATGTGAGCCGTCACAGAGGCAAGTGCGCATCATTCGATGCCGTGATCGATCCAGGGTCCTTCTCAACGCCCATCCACCCTCTCGGCTGCTTCCCGACCCCGGCCCGACAAAGGTTCTTCCGCATGGGGTCTTTGTGCCAACCCACACCTTCTTTGTTAGTCTCACAAACTCCTTTAGCACGCAGTATTCGGTCATTGTGCAGCATCGGCACACCTCCCACGAAACTCGCCACCCACCCCGGCTCCGAGGTCACACGCCATCCCTTCGCTCTTGGCTTGTCGACAGCCATTTCCTCGTGTCTAGGTGGTCATCAAGTTGAACTTGTTGTTCCCTTCAGAGCGGGAGTGAATTCGATACAATTGGTAGAACACAATTAGCGATTAACAAGCGTCATCAATCGTAGCAGAAGGGACTGTCCCAACAACTCCTTTTCCTTTCCATTTCCCAGCGCAATGCGAACACAAACATAAGAGATGGATAGTCGGTCATTTTGTCGTCGTGGGGGGCTTCTTTCGATCAACGTGGTGTCTTCTTATCCCAATCCTCTTTCGCACCCTCGTGCCTTCCTTTTTGGCTTCTCGCAGCGCTTTGAATCGCGACACCGACAACGTATCCGAAGACGGCCGTATACTCCCCACGCTCGCTTCTCGGGTATCATCTCGAACTTCAGCAACGTCCACCATCTCTGAAGCAAGCTGCCGCAACTCTAGCGTCTCAATGTCGCCGATGCCAATGCCTGCCTCGTCCATGACCTTCCTCGCTATCCAGGGATGAGTATCATGAGCTGGGCTCAATGTCATGAATCGATTCATGGGTGTTTCTGAAGACGCAAACGCTCCCGTGTAGAGCTTCAAGGCTTCCAAAGACGCGGCTCGGCGCAAGGCAATGTTTCCGTCGAATAGATCAATATCTTCATCGCTGAAGTCGTCGATCTCGCCAAATATCCGACGGTACATTTCTTGCTCAGCGGCCACGGCTTGTTCCTCTCGAATCAAGCTTGCCTGGAAATAGCCATCATTCTACGATGTCTCGTCAGTCCCATAATCATCACTACTAGACTAGCCATCTACCTTTGAGTATGCGGCATTGTGCAGTTGCAGGTTGCTTTCTGAGAGCCGGTTCGAGCAAGAAGACTGCCATCCTGTCATGTTTGTCGTCCGAACGAAGCCTAGCCGCTCCACGCTTGTTACCGGTCCGACGCAACTGTATTTGGTAAGCATTCGCACACATCGAATAGCAAGGACATAATTACACTCCTTGTTTCACACCTCTGGTTCGATATGCGAGACCAAATCCAGATAAAACGCAAAGAAATCAAGATGTTCCCTCTGGAGGGCTAGATGTAGTTGGGCTCTTTGGAGCGATGGAAAATCGAGGAAGAGCACCGATGAGCGGGAAAACGGGTCAACTTGTAAGAATCACAACAAGGCGTTTTGCCTTACCCGTCCAGGCGTTTTCATATCTTGGTATCTGGGGTTACTAGTTTCAGGGACGCGTTCATCCGATTGCCCAAGCGCCGAACCGGACAGCCCGCTCACGTAGCTGCGATATCCGTTTCCTAGGACTCGGTTTCGTCCAAATTGCTTTTTCGCGTTACGCCATTACAAGGGGGGTTGGCGACGATCTCTCACTTTGGCTTCGAGGCCGAACATCCTTGTGTGGTTCCTCACCTAATCTGCGGCATAAATTCCGGGAGAGCGCATGATCGGGAAATTGCTCGACGCCTTCGCACCACGTGGTCCCTGGGCCAGCGCTGCGACGCCCTTCTGTTTGAGGTGGTCTCGGGCGAGCTCGCCAACGTGCGGTACTGCCTTGCTCTCCAGAAAGGGCGTGCTGATGATCTACTGTAGCGTTTCCGCGTCTTCCGCGTAATCATGGTCCTTGAGTCGAGTGGTTGCTTTTCCGGCACTGTGCAGAATAGGTATCGCGCCAAAGAGCCAAACCTACGACATCCTTCACGCGAACCATCTCCCCGGCAAGTCTCAGTGGCACGGTCGTGGCTCGTGGCCTGAAAAATGCATGTCAAAGGGGCAGCAAACTTGTCTCGATCAATAAGATTGTCCACAACCACGAGGCACACGAATACGAAATGAAGACATATCAACTTCGCCGATGGAAGACCTGAGATCGCCGAACGCCTTCAGATCCTGTTAGGAGATTTCCTCACGGGCGACCGACACACAGATACGCAGGCTCCGGCATGGCGGGGCTACAGCTCGTCTGGATTGCTTTTTCTGGACTCTCAGCAACAAGGTCACAATTACCCGGGCCGTGCGGTGTGACGCCTAGCCCTCGGCCTGGAATGGCTCGCTGAGCAATTGAACTCGCGCCATCCAGCATTGTGACGACAATGCAGTCTAATTCTCCTCCAATGACCTGCCGATCAGACAATGCGCGACCCGTCAACTCGCAGTCGTCCAAGCCTGTGTTGCCATTGAGTCGTAACCGTTGCGTCGGGTTGCTTTGGACCCGATGCACTGGTAGCCGGTTGCAAGTGTCTGAGTTACCGCCCTGCTGGGCTCGAGCGTGGGCGAGCGACATGATTCTCAACGCCAACTCAGCCCAACCATGTGCTCAGCTAGCACGGAAGTGTTGGACGTGGTCTGACATTGGTGCCCGCTTTGAACCGCCCCGCTGCTGTGCACGACGGCCAACTATGCTACCAGCAGTTCTCACCCCCTCACCGATATCTGTGACGAATAAGGACCTTGCCTTCTACCTCGGCCAGCCAGGATATGCAACTCGAAAGCAGTCATCACATGCCCTTGGCTGTCGCGGCAATGCCAAATTCTGCAGCACACAACCGGTGATACAAATGCATGCGCCAGCCGCAGAGTACCCGCCCTGTCCTGGGCGTTCCCTACGCTTGAGTTAATCTATTCGCGGCACCGCAATCTCGGTTCTCTCCTTACGTCACCTGGATAAACTCACATCAGCGCCTCACCATTCCGCAAAGCGCAAGCGGTGGGAATCCCTCTCCGCCCCACAGCCTCACCAGTTCGCCCAGTTCGGGCTTTAACCTGCAGTGTGATATCGATATTCCTCAGTGCGACCATTTTACCCAGCGATCCTGCCGTCGGAACCGCCTCCCACGCGTCTGTGCTTCGGCGACCGTGGTATCGGCGCCTCCGTGTCACAACAGGAAGTGGCAGAATGCTGAGGCGTGGGGGGAGGTCGACCGGCTCACTGGAATGCCTCGACACTGGCGGTCGCCGTCCCGCGTCGCCGGTTGTTGGGTCTGGTGGCGACGTAGACGTGCGTCTGTTGTCCAGCACGACGGTTCCAATATGTAGGGCGACGTGGAGCTTCACCGCTGGTATCTGTCTTGTGGCCTGGTCGCTGGCATTTGCCTTGCGGTCTGGTTGCTGGCGATGCGGACCGCGGGGAACATGTGGAAGGCACCCTCGATCTTTTAATCATTTGCATTGATGTCTTGGATGATGACTTTTGCATGATGGGCCTGTGTACGATCTTTTGCTTTGCATGAGTCGCCGGTACTGTGATTTCCTTGCACCCAGATACTCTACTCGTAATTTCTTGCTCGGGATTGTATTCCTGAACATCCACGATATCCATCACCCCTTCTTAACTCCAGTGACTCATAGTAGCAAACGTTCTCGGATCACAACACCAGTAGCTCGAACTCCATGTCGTGAATGAATCCCAATTTCAGTGATTATCATAATCTGAGCAGCTCCTGCGTTATTCTTTCAATATTTCTCTCATGACTATTTTATCTTGTGGATTTGATGTACGAACAAAATCTGGTCCATGCACCGTTGTCTCTCTGCCACTTTTCGAAAAACGTGCATTCAAAATATCGCTCGACCTTGATCATGCGCGACGTCTGATTGTCGTCTCTTTGGCTTGACAGCATTTGTGGACGTCCTGTATGATTTAGTTCACGACGAAGACCGGTTGCATGACTAGTTGCTGGTCTGGTTTTCAAAGCACGCAGAACCATGTACGCCTGTGTCTCAGGATTCGGTTCTAAATGGGCTTTTTCATCAATTCCCGATGGGGGTAGTTGTGATGGACTCAAGTTATTATCACTCTACATAAGCAATGCTATCTCTTGTTTCAACACTTGATTTGCGGATTTACGAAGATGTGAAGGCGATAGCATACGAGGCGTTTTAGAGATATTACGCTGTGGAGCCATGTTTCTGAGACAGTCAATCTTTGTTCAAAGTTCTCGAGTTGTCGCATAGAAGCGAGGCGCATGTTGTTTCGGCTCTTTTAGATATTGGCTCTACTAGCTGGAAGTCATCACGTTCTTCCTGAGGGAGTTTCTTTAGAATACTGAGGAGCATTAACCGATCGAATCGACCGTTTAATTCGTTCCAATATCAAAGCGCTGGTGATCTGCATTGCCCTTGCACTTGGCCATTTGATGAGGGATTTTTAAGCTTGCTTGTTCTATGAAAAAAATAATTATATGGGTTTGTTTTCACAGCGCTCCTTATAGGTCTGACGCGAGCGTTGTTCGAAATCGGCTGTTATGAACACGACACTTTGCTTTAGGCGATCACGAGTATCTATGTCGTTTTCACTCTTTCAATAATGCATATAAGGCTTTGTATTGCCATCTACTACATTTCAACCTTTGTAATGTTCAGCTCAGTCTTCCACGCATGTTGTACTAGTGCAAAGTTTTACACTACCTTCCGCATGAGCTTAGTGTTAATCCTTTTTGAAAATTCCAGAAAGTTAAATTTGTGTACACACTCATATCCAGGCACGTTCTAGGTCGGTATTATCATGTTTACATCTCTTATAATCAATTGCAGTCAAATCTTCTATGAAATTTTGTTGGCAAGTGACTAGTATGGCGTTTCGGTCAAACCGATTTTGATCTGCGCTGATACGTTTGCATTTGCATCATCTCCATAGATTTCGACGGATTTGAATTGATGGTAGATTTAACTTATAGTACTAGTTTATGAACGGCTTACTGCATGCCCTTGTCAATTGTGCCCTTTCAGAATGTTGAATGCATATGGAGGTTGTTTAGAGAGATTCTTAACATGCGCTTTTTTCATGTTTGATCCCAGTACACTGCTGTCATAAAGCGACGGTCTACATAACTACAATAATATGACATTTTATCTGTTTACATAGAGCGGAGAAGTGCATGTGTTGCTATTGTCCTTTCTCTAAAGTATTGTCATTGCAAGTTTCGCTTTCCGATTTTGGAGAGAAGATGGCGGGACATTGTCAAAGGGCTTACGTTCTTCTTCTTTACTTCAATTTCGGGGAAGTAGTCGATGGAAGGTCTCGAGCTTCGAGAGTTTCGCGAGAAGAAGATATATTGGTGTTCATGAGAAGTGGGTTTGGAATTTTTGACGCGATACCTTGTCATGACGACTGCGTTTCAACGACATGGAGACTCGGGCATTGTTGATATCGCGAATCAAATTCAAATTGATGATCTAGTGAAGACGAGTGCTGAACATGACTGGAGTTTTTATCTGGTTTTGTGTCAATGAAGCCTTCGATAGAAGAGATCGTCGCTTGATTCATTGATATCATGCGGGCTCGCCCAACCTGCCCAATGGGCATCCAACCGACAGGCAGTTTACATTCTCATCAGTTCGCGTTATACGATAATGGCATGTCCGTTCGTGACAAAAATACAGTCACAAGGGTAGCTTGTTCACCAATCGGAACTTTCACCCTACATACCTGTACCCGCATGCGAATGCTCCTCGCATGATACGAACAATCGATAGGTTGATCCTAGCCAGAGTAGCAGTGAAAGCCCGTCAAATGCACATCGAGATTGCGATAAGCCTGTCAAGACATCCGAGGCTTTGGAACTAAATGATGCCGTTGCGGGAAGTTACGCTTTTGGGTAATGATCGCCATTTTCGTCGGCACATTTCGACGCGCGGTTATATAGCGCACGTGTCCTGTGGGAGTATTCCGTGTATTGATCCAAATTGCAATGCATGAATTCGGTGGCTGTGTCCCTCGTGGAGAATCCTATTGCAACGTTAGCAATAGTTGAAAATGGACAGGCGATCTGCTGTAAACTGAAAGTCCGCAATTCAGCACCAAGCGATCAAACGGCACAATAAGTGATTGCTGGTTTGTTCTAAGAGTTTTCAATATGAAGTGTAGACTCGATCTTGTTCTTTTTCTGCACCTTGCAGGTCAAGGAAGTGCTCACTGTAAGCTCAACTCGGTCAACGTCGATCACCTTTGTTTGCCCGCTGATCAACCATAGACGTTCTCAATCGCTTCATCCTCAATAATGCTTGGACAAAGGAGTTTGATTTTGTCAGATCTCTTGGTCCCCTGCTTATGAACGAGAGCGATTACCTTATAGGCCACCCGCTGAAGCCCAACGAAGACCCCACCAGCATCACTTTGCGCTGTGGTCCCAATGGAACTACCAGCGGTCATCTCGTGGGAACTGCTAATATTAACGCCGGCGACACAGTTGGCTTCGGTGTTGGCGAGCCTCATTTCAGATATGGTGTAAGCGTTTGCAAATCGAAGGCGTGATGCCTAGAAGACTTACAAAGTGAAACCAGAATTACCCATACGATGTTCCTCGTATTTACCACCCAGGCCCAGCCTCAGTGTGGCTATCCAAAGCCCCAAATGACGATGTAGAGTCCTACACGGGAGACGGAGATTGGGTTAAAATCTATAATTTTGTCACACGGACGGAACAGTCCATGCCCGTGCGCGAGGATCCGACTTATGCGCATCAATCTCAATGGGCGACATATCTAACACCCAGCGTAAGTGCATCCAGTGACTTTCTTGGCAGTCGTACTTCAACAAGCGATGCAGTTAATACGACAAAGACTTACAAAGCGCAGTGGAATTTCACGATCCCCAAGACAACGCCCCCCGGAAAGTATCTTCTGCGCTTCGAGCATATTCTTGCAGGAGATCCCAATGGGTCATTCAATGAGCAGTACTATGCAAATTGTGCACAGGTCAATATCAAGAATGACGGGGAGATTGGGATGCCTGGGCCTCTAGTGAAGATTCCAGGCATTTATGTAAAGCGACAGCCAGGTAAGCAACAACGCTTGTTTTGTTATACGAAGTAACATTGGGTTCGATAATGGATGACTGATACATTTTGCTTTTAGAGTTCATATTCGGTATTTGGAATGCCACGTTCAACGTATCGCAGTTCAATATGCCTGGCCCAGCGCCTTGGAACGGCTCATGAGACGGTATTTGGCAACTCAAACGGTTTCCTGTTCGCGAAGTCAGTACTAATTGAGTCAATATAACTAATCCTTGGGCTTTTGTAAATGCGGGAGTGTAGTTGGCTTTGATTCTTTCGATCGCCTTGGAATGGAGACAATCCTGAAAATTTGGAGTGAACGTGTTTTGTGCGAAACGACTTCTTTTCAGCCGGAGAGGGAGACATTTGCACCTTTCATCTCAAAGAAACCTAAGATTGTAGTCGTACATGTGCCTCGTTGCAAAGCCTCAGTTTAATACGCATAAGACATTCAGAACCACTCTCAAGCCCGGAATCTGCGCGCCGTGCTCACGACCGTCGAATTCGAGCTTAACCGCTTTGTTAGATTTTTATCAGCTGTGACTTGGGACGACTTACCACACAGCAGTTGTTTGCGACTTGACCCACGCTTCAAGGACGGTATCGCAACCATAACACTCACAGACCTTGATAGTATCAGAAGAGTACTAAGGCTCGTTTACGCGTAATAATACCTGCTTCTTCCCGCTCGCAGCATCTTGGTCATCTACACACCGATATACCGACGCTTCAGCAGTTGTATCGGGGTTTCGCCGTCCTAGACCGATTGATGCAAAGCATGTCGTCGCTTCCCGCACGTCGTCGCATGGACCGCCGCGTGTGTTGTTACAAGGCCCGGTTGTGTCCTGTGCGAATGCAACTGTGAGCGCTCCCAAAGAAACGAGAGAGAAGATGTAGAAACGCATGATCTCTGAGAATCGCTAAATCTGGACCTGATCTGGAACGACGGCGAAAGAGGTTGCAAAGACAGAGGGACAACGCCTCATATACCAGGAAACTCATCTCTCGTTACCGAGATTAGCACCCTTTCGTCAGACTAGAGTCGATAATCCAGCAAGGACGGTTCTAATGAACAGAACGACAAGAGTCGGTACTGGCTGAATCGTTCCTGACGTGGACCCGGGTCATTCTAGAGCAATTATGCAGGGAGCTTGAGGATGTATTTCGACTTAATTTTACCACGTTGAACAATAGTACCATGCAGGTCTGCAAGTAAGCTCGCGGTTGATATTGATGAGTGTATGGCTAATTGAGTTCATAATCTCAACCCGGGTGCGCGGGCTTGGCGTTAAGGCCCCACCGTGGGGTCACTGTCGTGGGAGGCTCTTCTAGATGCGCTGGATGCACAAAGATATGATTGATGGATATAATCGCAACGGAGTCGACAACCTTGATTGTGGAACACTGCAGCGGTTGAGGAGGAAATGGCGTCGATGGCGTCGATGGCTTCGGCGAGCGTCAATCCGGTGTTGGAGCGAAAGTGGGAGCGGGAGAAGGAATGGTTTGGGGGTGTGTCTGAGACGTTGGGAAACTTGGAGCTAGAAGCATTGGGATTGAGGATGCTAGCAGCAGATGTTGTAGTTGCGGCATTGCTTGTAGATATGGTGTGGGTGCTTGTAGTTTTGAGAAGACATAGATCCGAGGTAAAAAGAGTGCTGAGAAGATTCATTTTGGGGGATCGATGTGAGTGACTGGGGTGTCACGGAAGCTGAATTAGAACATGTGTGTCTTAAGTATAACACTAATTACTGTGTGTGTTGTGGGTGTTTGAACTGTCTGTTCCGACGATCAAGTAAATACTACCTGTACTTATTCGTGCGTAGCTTAGATGTCATCGAACAACTTTTGTGGCTCTATTTTCGCCTAGGACGGACGTTGGGCGAACCAGTCGATTTTCTCAACGGAAGCTTGAGTAACGTTAGGTAGGTGTTGTTGTTGACGAAAAAGCTTGTTTGTTTCCCGAATGGATCCTGAAGCCCAGTCCTCGCGTTGAGCAATGTGGAGCAATCCTGCTCTTGGTAACTTTGGTTGTGTAACGAAGCACGCCAGCGAAAGCACCGCAAGGGTGAGAGAATTAAACACGAGTGACGTCGAGGTTCTAGGCATGGAATGATATGGAGGACATGATCGGGTGTTAGGTGTTGCATGCATCTGAAAGGCTCGGTGAATCCGTCTCGCCCTACTCATTCATCTCCAAAGCATCTCGCAACTTTGCAGTGTCGAGATAAGCTCTGACTGCCGTTATTCGCCCATGTTCATCGAATTGCACAACCCAACAGTACTCGTTGTTGTACGCATTGCCTATGTTCAATCAGCTTTCGCGTTCAGTCCGCAAGGGACGTACGCTTGTACCATTCTTCAGCAGTCCACCGATGCCGCGCAACTCAACCACTGCCTTCCCCCTCCTTCCGGGGCCTTGCGACTCCACGACCACCCCTTCGATGCTTAGCTGCATTGGCTTCATGAGCACCGCTCCAATTCTGCTCCAACTGTCTTTGAAAAATGACTCTTTAGAGTGCCAATGCCCCGCCAAAGGATGATTGTCCCCGGTCACAACCCAATCAACATTGTCGATGACGTGAGAGAAGAACTCGGCAGCGTGGCCTGACGTAAGGTGCGTGAAGACTGATTTGACATAGTCTGGCGAGAGTGACATGTTCGGGAGAACAGAGTCCCGGAATCTGGCCGAGAGCTTTGGTGTTGGGGGTTCGGATCCGTAGTTAAGATTTGCTGATGTTGAGGAGTGGGGTCGGCAGCGGAGCGCCGCTAGCGACGCTGAGGTTAATCTGCGTTTTCGTACGAGAGCGGAGGTGTTAGAAAGCGGTATCTGAAACAAGGGATTCTCTGAAGAAACAAAGTAGTGTTGTAAGATCTAAATATTTAGAGTAGAGAAGCGTGAGGACTTAACGTAATCTTAAAAGCGGCGGGCATAAGATCCTAAGCCCGGTACTACCATTGCACCAACGATACGCTTGACCTATTGAAATCTAGAGCTGGTAGCCGGTTGATGGTTTGTCGCACATTCGGAAAGTTTCAGTGGCTTCCTAAAATAAGAAAACACGCGCGAGGAAGGGCCTCTCCGATGTGAATGGCTGGCATGGTGGGATCCAACGAGCACTGCCACATGTAGCCGCTTCAACAGAAACACCAACATCCGACAGCGCTTCTCAGGAGCTCCCGTAGTTGATCGAACATTGTGAATACAGAAAATAAGAAAATGATAGGCTTTAAAAAGGCGAAGCGCCGCTCATGATCGTGGCGCGGCAACAAATACATCAGGTAGATTCGTCCAGCTAGGTTAGCGACCAACAATAATGATGCAGGACAAGGAATAGGAAAACGCAATTTGTATTGAAACGCAATATCCAACTGCCGGCAGCTACTACTTGTGCTCGCACGATCTCAAGTTCTTGCAATTTTCACCGAACCACTGCTTCACACTCACAGAGCTTTAGCTCGAGTAGTTCATCGCGTACGATGCTGGTCCCTGCTCGTCTACTTTCGGCACTCTCATCCTCCGCTCTTTCAGCCATTCAAAGTCTGGCATCGCCTTTTCGACCAGATACGCCAGCCTGTCGGCGATTTCTTGCCCATACTCTTCCACCCATTTCTTCGTCTCCGCCTCAATGTTCACTCCCTCGCTAGATTTTCCCTTTTCAACACTTGTGCTTGCAAAAAGGGTTGACTTCATTCGTCTGGCAAGTCCAGATGCCTTTTCCAACTCCCCCTGGGTGGCTACTTCCCATTCGAATCGAAGCGCACTGGTGTCCAGGCCAATCGCGTCTGCGTATTTGCGAACGAGCGCAGGTTCCAGGATGTCGTCTGCATCGAGAATGATCGGAGACTGGAGATCTTCTCTGTTCGTTTGTTTTTGCTCCTCCGAGAGGTTGGCGCTGTACCACTCGTACAGTCTTCTGCTCCAATGATAGGTGAGAGAGAAGAACTGGGCATCCGCGCTGTTGATCACGTCTATGCTCGACTTTGCCAAGCTTGGAAACGCAAGCGCTGGGTGGCGGATGAGGAAGGTGGGCCTGAGCTTCTTCAGTGTGTCATCCGATAGCACTGTCTCGTTCCCTGCCGTCCTTGTCGTGTCTCTCCCGACACTTTCGTTATTGCTAATGGAGCTCCAGTCCACCTCTTCTGCATTATGCAGACCACGCAGGAACTTCTCTTCCCACGCCGAGTCAATGAACCAGGAAGTGTGCTCCTTGAAAATGGTACCTTTTCCCGCGTTCTGGACCTCCTTTATCCAGTTTTCCACTCTTTCCGCCGACTGGTTCATTGAATCCCGAAAATCCACCTTTTGCTCCTCGGTCCACTCTGTGATATACTTGCCAATCCTCCCATCTGAGAATCGCTTCTGCATAGCACTTATGAAGAAGTATCCACTGCTTGGGTGTGCATAGATGCTGGGCTGTTGCGGAAGGTTGAGGATGCGTAGGAGGAGGTGGGAACAGGTGCGCGGCTGAGTGAAGAGGACATTGTATACGGCTTTGGAAGGAACGACATGGTCGCTAGCGTGTACCTCGTATTTCACTGAACCATGGTCGCCCATTCCCTGCAAAATATCATCCTGTGCTGCGATCGTTTCAGAGAACTCGGCTTGAGAGCTTGCGCTAGCCATGGTCTGTGGTGCTAGGATTATTTCCGCGGTTTACGAGTCCTGAATCCTTCCAGGTGAGAAAAAAAGTGTAGCAAGCGAACTAGATCTGATGAAGGGGGCACTCAGATTATAGGTTGCGAGCACTGTTAGAGTGATAGAGTCACATCGTACGCCTGACACAGTCAGCCTGGGCCGGCCTACTCTACTATGCGGGGAACAGGCCCACTTGGCCCTGCGCTCTCATGAAGATCGCGCTGAATCTCACATACTGCAAGAGTCAGCGTGTAGATTCCGAGTCCATCAGACACAAGTCCATGGTCTATGGATGTTGGACATCCAGTAGGTTTGAACATTACCATGCGGCGGCTGACATCGCCTGCCTATTCGCAGACCCGGCTTGGCATTCGCGATTTTCTATTACTACCCTCAGATATCCTACATATAGGAACCCAGCTACCCATTTCTTTTTGCCAAGCATAGTCCGACCCGGAGACTTGGCGACGCTGCCACCACTGGCAACCATTTATAATGCCGAGGGCTGAGACAGTATTACAATAGGTAAGAGGTGAAATCTATGAGCACAAGATGGCTCATACAAGTACGAGGATAGGGAGACGCTGAGAAATCGGCAAATTGAGTAAATTGTACAAGAGCGCAAGGCTCATGTGCTCGCTTGAAAAGCACGCTCAAGATGCATCGACGATGAATGCCGTGGGCAAGAAATGGGTATTCATACAGACCCTCGCCAGATGCAGAGGGTTTGAGGTATCAATTGAGGAAGTCGCGGTATCGAAAGAAATGCAAATGAAAAATTGACCACGAATAAAAGTACAGAGGGGAATAGAAAAGCAAGATACCAAAGCCGTTCGGAAAGCGTGCCAACATTAAGTCATCAGTCCCGTCCGTTGTTCCATTTCATGCCCCAGATGCCGTGAGATGAGTCTTGAAGCCTTCCAAACTCGCTATGCCGATGCACTATCCAACAAAAGCGGGAAGGAGTGTGGAAAGGAAATAGAAAAGGAAGAAAAGCAAAGCAAGATAAAGCAAAGCAAGATAAAGCAAAGCAAGATAAAGCAAAGCAAAGCAAAGCAAAGCAAAGCGAAGCGAAGCGAAAAAAGCCTCCCAGGATCTTGTGCTAATGAAATGAGGTGAAAGAAGAGATGTCTAGAAGGAGTGGTGAGAAGAGAAATCTAGATGGTCTAGTCCCATCCACGACCCAAGATCTTCTCTAGCACACCGATGACGCCGTCGAGAAGTTCGCCGCAGCCGTCACCACCAAGGCCTGTGCCGGCACTGGTGGGACCGGAGTTGATGGGCTTGTCCAGGCCCTCCATGGATCCGTTTCGAAGCCTCATCTTAACCCATCGCAAGAGGGCGGAGCAACCCTGCTGCCATTGTGCGACATCTTTGGGCCACTGCGGGATGGTTCCAAGTAACTCAAGCTCCATAAGGGCAGTGTTGAGGAAGCTGATGGAGGTCATAGTCACTTCAGAATGAAGCATGCTGTTGGATGACGAGTGGGGAGCAGGAGAGGTGCGAACAGCTGGGATCAAACCGAGCGCGTTAGGGTGAGCTGGATTTGGTGTCGTTGTGACTTGCAATGGACTTCCCGGGATGGTTGTGGGTGTGGAGGGGTAGTGTGTCGAATTCCGATTGGACGGAAGTGGTGAGTGAGAAAGGTAGCGGTGTGATCCCGCTGCGAGGTGAGGTGGATTGATGCGGGTATTTGCAACAACGGTGACGGCCCACAAAACTAATGCAGCGAAGTACAGACCCATGTCTGCGCCGCCTTCGAGTCGGAGCGTGCCCACCGGGGACAACATAGCCTGTTGGAGGATTTCGATGGACCACTTGAGAGCATCCTTTGTGGGGGACTCTTGTGAGTCTGCGGTCGGCGCCCACAGTTGATTAAGCCAGGCTCTGAGAGTTGTTTTGAGGGTTGAGAATTCCTGCACTGATGGCACCTTCTCAGAAAGTATCCAGGATTCCCCAGCAATGCCAAGCAATGCGCGAATCGGTGTGACTTGAAGGAGTTTGGCAGTCCAGAGTTGGTGCCTGGTGATCGGAGAGGCATCTAGAAGATGGTCGATGGTCGAAAGTGTTGAGGGGGACAGGTATGGCACAGGATTGTTGAAATGATTGTAATGAGCGGCAATGAGCAGCGACGACTGAAAGCTGTCGAGGGGACCAATATTGACTTCTGGTGTAACTTGGAAAACGTATGCAGGGAAAGGAGTATATTGCTGTGCAGCAATGGCCCATTCGGTGGAATTTTCGGCATCCCATAGGGAGGAATGCGCTGGGAATGGAAGGTCGAAGCCTTGGGTCTGAATGAGAGACTGTTGACCGCTGCGAGCAAGGAATATGGCTTGTTGGTACTCCAGGATATAGCAGCACAGCAGTAGACGTTGCTGACAGGATAGTTCAATCCACTGTGCCCAGTGGTCGTATGTGATGCTATCTTGTTGCACAAGCGAGTGAACGTTGTCGACAAGGGCTGATGCTACAGCGCGGAAGTCATGGTGAAACTGGAATATGTCAATATTTGCAATCATTTTCTGAGAATGGATGAAAATTACCTTTTGGTATAGGCCCTCGAACCGGGTAGAGAGGGTCTTCGCAGCGCGTCGGGCTCGGTATTGGGAAAGCACTTCAATGAGAAACAAGGCTTGATAGTCGCAGGTTCGTTCAGGTTCGGTCATGACATCAAGATCTCTCTGTGCAGTGTTATTAGGGGTGCTTTTGCATTCGGAAAGGATCATACCTTGTCAAGGAGTTTCATGCAGCGGTCGTGGAGGATGCGAGCCTTTCGCTTGGCGCAAGCGTCGTTGGAGTACTGAGCGCCAATGGCGATCATGGCGGCCCGAAGCATCGGCGACTCGTTTATGCCGCGAGAGGTTGCCCGATGAACGACGGGAAAAGGGAACAATCTCCAGAAATTGTCAAGATATTGTTCAGAAGGATAGTCAGCTAGGCCCATACCGAAAGACTGTTCTGGGAATAGAAACGCTTGCTCCTCCTCATCTCGTTGCGTCATCGACTTGGGACCAAACCCATACCCAGGCATATGATCCACACCGTTCGAAAGCGGGACGCTCGTTACAGAATATGATGAATTCATGTACGCAATTGGTGCACTGCTCTTCTCATTCGAGGTCCACGTGTACCCCCCCAAAGTTGAAGTCGCAGATGTTGGCGATCGTGAAGGGAAACCCCAGGGCTCAATGAACGAAGCGTTTGAGGATGTGCGGGTGCGGTTATAAGCAGGATTGGCAAACATGTTCGAGAAGTCGGCACCAGGCACAGGAGAAGCGTAACCGCTGGATGACGAGCAGTTAGGAGACTGGTTGAAATGTTCGTTCCAGACGACGCTACCGTCAGCTGGAATGACCACGTTCGGCTGACGAGAATAGGTGTTCCGTAGCGGCTGCTTCACACTGCTGATGTGAAAACGTTAGCGACTGAATAGTGGAAAGTGTGCGACAGGCAAGGAAAGAAAGCGAAAGAAAGACCAGTGTACAAGTTATCACTCACTTGGAATTGGGAGAGGAACGAAGAGAACCGAAAGCTGAAGAGGGCATTTGAGGAGTACGAAATTGCGGAGTATACCTTGGATTGGGCGTTGTCGCCTCTGGTGGTTCCGAGGCTAGAGTCTGATAGTACGGAGTTGGGGTTGATGGAGGTAGAGAGGTCGTCATTGGCGCCTGGATAGGCACCGATGCAGAGACCTGAGCATCCGTCTCCGGGGCAGCTCCCTGGCTATATAGAGACGCCCGGCGGGAGTCTTTAGCGATCTCATTGCTTTGGGAATCAGCATATTCCACTTTGGGGAACAAGCGAGTTGCTTACTGTCGCTCTTGGTGCCTCTGCAGAAGGTCGATTCTGTAGAATGTCTTTCCACATTCAGGGTACTCGCATATCAGCGCGTCCTGTGCATGATTCTTCTGATGCCGTCTATGGTTGATAGCGACGTTAGCGATGCGAGTGGGCAAAGAGACGATGGGAGCTTACCTGAGGTGTTCAGCGCGCGTATAAGACTACATAACTGTTAGCGATGGTGCGCCCGTCAAGCTATAACAACATGGCCGGACTAGGACGAAGACGGGTGTGAAGGGTCTGTTTAACGTGGTGGCGGCGAGAGTATCGTGTTCAGCCAGCCAACGCGCCCCGGGCGCAAGGCTGAAAGGCAGACATAGATGTGACTTACGCGACCGCATTCACAGTTGTGAACCTTGAGACCTTTCTTAGCTTTGCTGATCCGTCCAGTTCGCGTGTAATGAACGGATGCTGTCTCTGGACTCATTGATGGCGGCATGGTGGAGCTCTGTTCCCCGCCTGGGTGGGGGCCGAATGACGCCTCTTTTCGTTGACCTGGACGGCGACGTTGAGATGAAGAAGCTTTTGTGCCGCCGATACGTTCATCAGATGACTGCGAGTCTTTGCGACGTTTACGTAGAGGAGACGTGGACTGAGGAGGGAAGCTGGTGTCTTCAGGATTGGAGGAGTCCAATGGGCGGCCGCTGGAGTCCTGATGTTCTGACATGGCTGACAGCAGCGGCGACAAGAGTATATATCAGATGCTGGAGGGGGCGGGAAGGATCACTCGAGCCTCAAGTGGAGCAGTGGTAGCTGCAGGCGTCGGACAGGATGGGGTTCGAGAGATGGTGCTATGGAACATGGAGAAATAAAGACCTTGAGCCTGTCCGGAACAGGTAGAGTCGCCGACCGAATCGGGTTTCTGACGATAGACACAGGCTGCGCCCGGCGTGTCGTCTTTCTTTGGAGTGGTTCAAGAATATCTGCGGGCTGTGTTTTGATATTTAGTGCTTGGAGGGTGGGTGAAGGGCGCTGCGTGGATGCAGGTCCGCCGTGCTCCAGGATGGCTCATGCTGCAGCACCAGGGGCGGCCACAGCGGCTCCCTCGACAGTCTGCTCACGAAGCTTGAGCCCACGGGGCTGCAAGGGTCAGGCCTGTAAGTTTACCAAACGGTTCTAGAGACGCACCATTTCTGGCGGCGCACATTGTGGTTGGACAGCCTCCCAGAGCTGCGGACCGCACCCGTTCACTAGAGTGGCTTGGGCGACCGAAAATAGGACAATCGGGAGCTTGGGGCTCAGCCCTTCTGCACCCCCGCCAGCGGCTTACACATGGTGCCGCCGACAGGACCAAAGCTTGTCGCTCCTGTCATCGCGCAGACAGGTTCGCGACGCGTGATGCGATGGATGAGTGCGTCGGCGCACCACGACGTGCGGGTGCGCACCAAGAGGGACGACTGCGGCCCGCGACCAGCAGAGCCGGCTGCTGCGCACCATGTCCTCGCAGAGGGGCGCCTGGGCGACGATCCTGGAGTCATTGGTGGGCCTGCTAATTGCCTGTCGCTCGCTAGTGCGCGATGCGGCAGATATCGAGCGTGCGTTGGGTCGGATGATGTCTGGGAGATGCAGCAGAGATCTCCGGGCTGGAGCAACACCAGACGGTCGATATCAAGACGAGATGAAAAGGCCAGCACCAACGACGCTGAAACTCGACGTCCACAACGCTCATTCGCCCGCCGGACGGCGTAATGAGACTGTAGACACGCTCTCGAAGGGTCAGCTCGGCCTTCAGTCCCTCCGCCTGCCCTGCGGGTGCACGTGCCCAGCCTCAAGCAAATCTCCACACACGGACATAACCTTGGTTGACAGCAGGGACCGGGGGGCTGACCGTGGGCGGGACGCCTTACCACCCTAAATCGTCCCGCTCGAGCAAAGGCTTGGGAACACGTCGATGGTCAGCCCTCCAGCGCTCGACGAGTCGCGACAGTCGATAGGCGCGGCAGCGACGTCCCCCTAACGACGCTCCCTCCTGGCGAGGCGGGTTTGTGATGAGAGGATTCCATGTCGACGTCGACCTAGCCTGGCGAAGCTTACTGCGTCTAGGGCCTGCGAGTGAGTGTAGGTCGTGTGGATGCAGGTCGCACGTCACCACGAAGCAAGCCCTCTTCACCGGTTTCTGGGGCCCGAGCGCCATTCTCCCTCAAGCCTCAGGAAGGGAGCCCGGGCGGGGGGGACGAGCCGACAGAGCCGCCTTCAGATTGATTGAGCCAGGTGCGCCTGAGCGCGTCGCAACGCGTGCCCTCTGCCCTCGGGCCCACGTTCTGGTGGCGGCAGCTGTTGCAATGCTTTGGCTGCCCAGCCCGTCGGTACCGTGTCGGCCTCGCTCGTCCGCAACCGAGATAGCGGAAAAGGGGCCTCTTTGCCCAGCTGGCGTGTGCCTGAGTGTCGCGGGCCCAATGAGAGGCGGCGACGCTGCTGACGGAGAGATCAACGGTTCCAAGGCCAGCGCTTAGCAGCAGCACCCCGGAGGGTCCGACTCGCCAAATGCCCGCAGCCCGTCCTTTTGCACACTGGAAACAGGAGCCGACTTTTGTTCGTTTTGGCGGAACGGCAAACGGCGCCTAAATGTGCTGGCCTGCCCACCGTTTGCCACTTCTGTAGTCGTGAAGAATTGCCGGCCTGCCGCCGCTGTCGGGCCCGAACCCACGAACGTGGTGGGATGGGCTTCCGGGGTGCGTGATGTGACGCCGCGGGCTGGTGCAAGGAAGTGTAGCGTCGGGATTCAGCGTGCAGCGCTCCTTGCAACGCAGACTTCTCGAAGGCCGTCGAAGCTGACAGTGTGAGAACCCAAACCAGTGACACGGGCGCCGACGGGCGAGACGGGGGCAACGGGGCATGTCGATGATGGCGAGGCTGCGGTGGTGCGACGTGGGGTTGAGGTCGAAAGAGAGTGTGAAGTGCCAAGCATCCCTGAGGGCAGGTGCGAGCCGGGAAGCGGGCAGCGGGCAGGTGCGAGCCAGAGCCCACCAGAGCCCACCAGTATGCGGCAACGACGACTCAACCTCTGCTGCCCCCCTCCGGGTCCTCCCCTCCTCTTGCCCCCGGCCAGCATTCCAACAAGACGCACAGCGACGGCGAATGGCCTTTCAGCGAATCCTGCGCGCCCTGCACGTGTCGTCTCCTTCGGTGCATGAGCATGGCGCACCCATTCATCATGCCTCCAGCCTGCCAGGCACTGCGCTGCCGAAGTCTCATGCCACCAACGGCCCTCCACATTCTCAGCCTTCCCCGCCATCTGAGACATGGCCAATCCAGCGACACGTCCATATCACTGAAACGGACTCCCACACGCCGCTACCGCGGGCTCGACGTGCAGCAGAAAGGGGTGGCCTCCTCTAGGCGCTCGTCTTGAAGCTCTTCTCGCGGGCAACAGTGTCGTCAGAGTGTGTGGTACGCGTCGCGGACTCGAGTCCGACTGCTTCACCTCGCTTCGCCTTATCCGCTCTTGCTGGTCGCGAAGAGGCACGCGCGCCGTTGCGACCCATCCCCAAGCTACGTTGCCCGCGGAGCACGTTACCATCCAGGGCAAAGACTGGCGACATGCATGGCCGCCGCTCCTCCACAATTTGCGAGACGAGGGCCGCTAGTCTGACTCGCCATTGCACCTTCCCGCTCGTCATCTCGCTACCTTTGCGCCATGGGCCAGGCGCAAATCTCGAGAGTCGCTGCCCATATGTTTCAGCTCATTGAGCTGGCAATCTTGACCCGTCCTCGCAATACATACTTGAGGCAGAACAACCTCCCTCAATATCGGCACTGCGCGCGTGTTTGGTCGGGCTGGGCACCCGTGCAACCTTCTCGACCCTTGAAGCCCATCGCATGATCCGCACGTTACCATGTCCATCATCCCTACCGCTCTGGGTTATGATCGACCCAGTCAATTGACGATGATGGAACTGGATGCCAGTGGTCGCTGAATCATCTGCTCATGGCGTACACAGCCGGGGCTTGATGGCTGCACGGCTGCGACCGTGTCCTCTGCTCAAGCCCGCCCACTCGATCGCGGGCTCTGCATCTAAAGAAAGAACCTTTGTGATCGCATCGCATCACCTCCCATCTCAACTTTTGCTCTCCATCACTCTCTACGCGCCCGTGTCCACAGCCTCGTTGCCAGTTAGCCATGTAGACGGGGCTGAGCTGCTTGCAGTTTAGACTCGAAGGATTCCGCCAAGCCTCTTATTATAGCCGTCACATGCCTCCACCCCTGCCGTTCGCTGCATCATGAGGCTGAGGCTCTTTTCTCCACACTGAGTCTGCCTTGCCAGAGTCCTCCTGCAGCAGTCACAGCACTTGAGATCGCGGGCATGAGATTCGCAGACCGAAAAGAAGGCGGATGCTATGTCAATTTGCATCCAAATTGCTACACACACTTTCACAAGCCATACACTTCGCAGCCTGCCTCCTTGACACTGCCTGAGAATGTCAGCCCGCAGCACCTTCATCGTCCACCACGGGCCACAGCCTCCGTTGACTGGCCCATGTGGCACCTCCAGTGTCTTCACATTCTCATCTTCGCAAGCACCGAGCGGCCGCGAATTCGCACCTGCTACTGTAATCAGCGGCGGCCTGAGTAATCTGTCCTATGGAAGCCCTTCCCGTCGTTGTCCGAAGAGGCAATGTGGCATTCCATCTTATCTCAGCTCCATCGTCATGCTCGTCCCGGGCCCAGCCCTACACCCACCCCCTTACCCCCTGGCCAGATCCTGCTATGGCCACCATCACGATACTCTCGCCATCCGCGGTGCGCTACTAAGATCTCAGGCTTACTCTCTTAAGCGCCCGTAATGATCGGTTGCTCAGGTTCCGAGGAAGATCCGGACCGTCACCTCAGCACTTGCCATCCAACTTGTGGTGGGCTCGCTCTAGATGATTTACCGCGGCGCTATTCGCCTCGTCAGCAACCCGTTGTAACAACACGTCCCCCGGCAGAGGGAGCACCAACTCATGTCCCTGCATGCGAGTGTCATAGGAGCCGACGCGGCTATCCTGAAGCACGGAGTCCACCTGTTGCACCACCCCTGCGTTGTTGTACAACCAAATCGCTGTTTCGCATGCACATGCACGCCCAGTGTTGGTGGCGACCTCGTCCAGCGAGTAACGTCCGCACGATCCACGTGACTTCTATCGGGTCTTGGCTAAGACATTGCGGATCGTTCGAGGGCGAGACATTCGAGGCGGACTCGATGTTGGGTTCTTCGGTCGCATGCGCGGCCTCAGACGTGGCTCGACCGGCACGATGTGTCTGCTACGCTGGTGCGATGAAGTGGGACGAGGTCCTGTCGAAAGAACGATCATGTGACGATTCTTTCATCGATCGAGGGTCATGCTCAAGCACTCCTCAACACCACGCTAAAGTGATCGCAGACTGTCGATGCCAGTAGCATGCGATCTTTCCATCGCCTATCGCTCCGCTTGCATAAGGATCTGACCAACCTTACTCACTCCAAGCCAACCACCGATGCCGCTCTCCACAATCACAAACAGCAGAGCGCGGTCCCCGCCGCCCCCGATGAGCACGAAATCTGGGGATGATTTAAGCATCTTGCTCCTTCCCGCAGCGGCAGCGGCAGCGGCAGCGGCAGCAGCAGCAGCTGAGTCGCATGGTCCCAGCGATTTGGGGCCGGCGAAATCAAGTCGCGCGGGAACGTCGAGAGTAGAAATCAGGCGTGGCGGACGCCCGACCTCGCAGATCAAACAAAGTGGACGGCCTAATAGGAAATCTGGAGATGCGCACGGCTTAGCCTTGAGATGGTGGGTATGGTAAGTACAAAGGTAGGCATAGGAAGGTGAGGATATAACTGCAGGACGCACATCGAAGTTGTTCGAGCGGACCATACCCATCGCTATTCCACGTCACTGTGCGTCGTAGTTTCCTGATTAAACTTTCGGTCAGTTTGTCGGTGATACTCGTCGGGCGATGCGTTCTCTCCCGCCAGTCAGTCGGCTTAGCATGAGCTTCTCCGCCGCGTAAGTGTTTCTTGAATCACAAGAACTGGGTGGGACGCACACAGCTTGATGGCGTTGCTTATACAAGGCGTTACGTCAATTCTATCGGGCGTATATCCTGCGCCATTGAGTCCTTGAGGCCACTTGCCGGCACCTATTAAAGCAGTCTTCGTCAGAACAATCTCTATGAGACGCGCTTGCGCATCCGGTATGTGGTATTACCTACAGCTGGTTAACCCGATCGGATGGGTCAATCACCTTATCGGTCGCCACGCGTATGAAGGCAGGCAGCCCATCGTTGCCAGCATTGCCAGCATTGCCAGCACGAGCCCATGGCTTGCAGATTGCGCATCCTGTCCTGTGCCATGATGGTTCCCAACAGCAACATCCCTGTGCAGCCTCGTTGCGCCCGAGCGGCGAAGCCTGTCTGATTACCAACCTCGCCGTGTGTTGTATGTGCATATATGGACAGTAGGAGCCTGAAACTGGCGCTCTTGATGCATCTGCTTCTTTTACGCAGACCTACCTATTCTGATATTGACACGTCAAAGCATCGTGAAATTGTAGTTTTCTATCTGATAGCTTCTAGGCTTCGACCACTCGCACGCCACTGCCATTTTAGGAGAACAGCCGAAGCACCAGCAACATCTCCTGAATCCTCTGCACCGAGGCCATGCTCAATCGTTATCTCGACGTATCACTTGCTGAAAGGGTAGATAACAGCTTTTAAGGTGGTTGTGGCCAGCTTGTTCTTGCGGCCCTCGCTCAAGTTTCCGCCAATCCTTGGTAAATGGCCCTCTACCAGCCCCTCAAGCTCTCATTTTTATCAGTGACACGACTTCGACTCCATTCGCATCTATCGGCATTGGTCCAGGTCGTGGTGTTTCGTGGGCTCAGGACTTGATGGTTGATTGGTGCGTCTCCCTGCCGCCCTTCCACGACTTGGAAGGAAGGAAGGACCCAGCAAACGCACTTTCCACGGCGCGAACGTCTTCGAATACTGTGCCATTTCACAATAGCTGTGACTCAGCATTGACGCTTCCTACATTCTTGGCCTGGATGAGGACGTCATTGAGGCACACATTCAATACCCCGGACATGGAGACCAACAGAGAGGCATAAGAAAAAAAGCCTGTTAGGCATCGAAGCCCATACATGAACAGCGGTGAACAAAACATTAACGCCAGTCCCTGAAGTTGTAACGGGAAGTCAACATCATCAATCCTTGCTCGGACAAGCAACCCAGCTTCCGCAGCTTCCGCCTCGTTCGGACTCGGCACTTCCCTCCTCACACGAACTTCTACATTCAAACACCACCGTATCATCTATCTAACCGCTTAATATCCTCAAGATGGAGACATCCGTTGCTCAAAACAAATTTGGGGCCGAGACGAGAGCAACAGCCGTCTGCTACAGTCCGACAATCCAAATGACGCCTGGCACCTCGATTTATTCCCTCTCATGGTTGTGTATTGAGCTCTCGCTACGACAGTCAGCAATCCGTGAGAAGCCGATCTGTCAAGATACTGACATCATTCCCTTCTCGGCGTGTTTCTTAGCTTCGAAAACTCCGGGACATTCCCACTAACTCATCGTGTAGAGAGTATCGCATACCAATCTCCTCGTCACGCCCTCCCTCTTCTTTCTCCTCCCTCGGCCTATCTCTGTTGGAAGACGTCTGATCTCTCCTTTGCCTACGCGCCTCACGCCTCGACTCATCTCTTCCTCTCTCGGTATCTGCCACCGTCGTTGGAGCCCCTTTTTGTTCTGGCACTCCTCTAGTACGCCGTGTCAGTGAAGGTACCAAGAACAAAGAAGACCGGGGAAGGAACGTATACCTACAATTTGAAATGGCCTTGATCGCTGAACCCTACCCCCATATCGTCTTCACGTATCGACCCCATCCCCAGTCCACCTGGTCGCGCACTGCCTACTGTGTGACCTTGTTCTATCTGCGGAGCAAGAGGAAAACCTCGTGGTTCTGCATAAGAACCGTGGACATGAGCAGAAGCTGTAGTAGACGGTATATCGGTCAAAAAGGCTTCTAACGACCAGTCATCCCTCAACGCAGGATGTATATGGCTCTGCCTCGACGATGAGTTCGGGTTGGGATTCGGAATGGGCCGCAGCAATGGAGACTGTCGCATCATGCGGCTTTTCAATTTGGGGTTCCATCGTCCGCCTGTGGCTTCGATCTCTGCTCTGGAGAGGATACGGGACCTGGGGCTCAATGCGCTGGGCTCAGATATCGCAAACCCGGGTAGCGGCTGGGAGGGATCTGATTGGAAGAAAGGTCCTCCCTCCAGATCCACCATGGCTTGCCGGTCTGTCCCCATATAACTGAACATCGGGTATGTTGTTCTCGGGTCGGTTTGCCCGTCGTCGTCGTCTTCTTGGTATGCGTAAATCACGTCGTCTAGGTCGATTGCGCGTTCTTTTCCCTTCCGCGATGCTGAAACTGCTGGACTGCCTGGTGTATTTCTGAAGACTGTATTCGAATGAGGCTGACATGCAACAGGTCTCGGTATCCGAGATCTCCCTCGAGCCCCCGATGGAAGATAAACGCCCTGGCCATGGACTTCTACTCGTACAATGTTGGGTCGGGTCTTCGTGGCGCGCTTAGATTCGGAATTTCTCTCATTTTGCAAAACTTGCGGCTTCTTTAAACACGACCGTGGATATGTCTGCGTACTCGGCATCTTCGGAGACTGATCGCTTTTTAGTGACCGTAAATTCGCCGACTGGGCGGCCTCGACCAGATTATCGCGCGCCCACGTTTCGTTTGCCATCCTCACTCTAAGGGAAGCCGTACAACGTCTAAGGGTGGGGCCGTCTTGTGCATAGGAAGTGAGACCAACAACGTTGGTCGGTGCTGTGTAGACTTCATTGGGAGTACTTCCTGTTGTGTATGCAGCTGAAGTGACTGGGTCCTTTGGCGATAGGAGGCCATCTCGCAATGGCCAGGGCGATACCGAGCGCTTTCTTTCTCTTCGTCGCGGCGCTTCTACATTATCCTGGAGTGGCCACGATTGCGATTCTCCTTGAGGAAACGAGTTTCTACCGCGAGTCGGCGTATTCGCAACATCCAAAGAGTCTGTATCATGTCTTGCGCGCCGCCTAGAGGGGTCTGTCTCGCGCCGTCCCGACAACATATACGGCCCATATTGTATCTCTTCAAGATACCTGTCTTGCATTACCCCTTCCGGCGACATGAAATCAGCTACTGCTCGCGACCGACTCCTCGATCTAAGCTCCAATTCATTCCTCACCTCCCTTCCCCAAGATCGCGATATTCTCAGATCCGGTAATTCCTTCAGACTGTTATCCTGTGTATTTCTACCAGCATTGTATCCGTTGGCGTTCAACGATTGGCTTCCCCCTGTCAGGGCTCGCGAGACTTGATTGTTCTGTCTTCTCAATCTTTCGCTCATCTGCACCAGTCTTTTCTCGGCATTCTCATTATCGCCTGCGCAGCAAAAGATGCCGCAGATGTCTCGGCGCTGGCATCCGTCCTTTAAGTGAAGCGGCATCTTGCTATTGAAAGGCTCGGGCGGTCGTGTGTTGCTGACTGATTATAGGATGGCTGTGTCTGTGGTACTCTCGGGGCGTTCGTTGTCATCAGGCTCTGGCTGCTCGTTTCACCAAATGAGCATCCTTCATCTGCACCGATATTGTAAGTGAGCGGCTCACTTCCTTCAGTTCTGCGCCTGCTGAAACCTGCATCGCGATCACCTTAGTCTGGTCCACAATCACGCACAATTGAGCCCTGGAGAAGGAAAGACTCCATTGACGACGGGTGTCTTACTGCATTTAGTTGTACCAAGAACTTTACAGAACTCCCACGACCAATTGCACTCAATGCTTTGTGGTCGACCTCGAAAACACGAAATCGCCTTCGTACTGCTTCGCGTGTGTAGATGCGCGGCGAATGTAACTGCTCGAGATAAGACTGCTGTTTCGCGATCTCGTTTGCCGGCGCTAAAGTCTCTGTTTCTGCTGGGACACTTGTGGGTTGGGTGGATGACACACCGGGCGCAACATGTTCTCAACAAGTACAACGCAGACAAGAGCGGCTCTCGCGAGCCCGTGCTGAGCGGAACTATCAATACTCCCGTTTCTCGATGAACGAACCTTTCAAATTCTCATGGAAACTTTAAGCCAGTTCTCTTTGCAGTGATCTTCTAAATTAAGATATTGGTGCGACTGGTCGACATTATATTTGCAACCTGCTCGGACATCACAACCAAGGTTTTCTCTAAAGACGCAAATTGATCTCTCGAGATTGGAGATCAAAATTTGATGGGAGGCTTATTCACTTGGATCAGGCCGATATGTCAAAGATGGGTCCGTTGAGGGAAGGGGCCAAACACAGGCGACAGATTACCGTGACAGCGTGGCAGACCCTTGGAAAAGACCGCCCATCTCAATTCCTCGGTTGCATCTCGAATGCCAACATCGAGTTTTGCCAACGAAACTAAACAGTGACAGCACCGAGACGGATGTTCATACAGGAGCCCGAGGGCGGCTGTGGTGACGGCTGCCCTAGGTGTGAGCTTCATAAAGAGCTGAATTTTGGATTTAACAGCCATTACCTGCGATACATCGAGGGGCAATATGTCAGGCTATTGACGTAATATAAGCACATCTGGAAATTCATCAGATGGACCTTGAAGGATCTCATCTTCAGGCTCCAATCCTAACGCGAATCGAAAGAAGGCTGGGATATACCTTCCCAAGATGTTCCAAATCGGTGCGGCTGGAATAGGTCCGACTCCTGAAAGCGCCAACTCACTTAGGTTACCTCTTATTCCCGTAACGTCGACGAGCATATTCAAATCCCAAGCAGAACCATGAGTGCTGTTCACGATCGTGAATTCCTTCGCCCAGTCCACATAAGATGAACCCTTCAACGTCTCCCAGAAGTCTCCCCATGTTGCATCTTCGGTTGTATTGTGGCCTTGCGAGCCCCATAGCAGAAATGCTTGGGGGTCAGACTGCGAGCCTAACGATGTGTTCAAAACTGGACCAAACATCATCCCGTCGATGTTCACACCAGCTCGAATGCGTTCATCGTGTAGCATCACCGTTGCCGTTGCTGCACCGCCAAACGAGTGTCCGAACATGACGACCTTGTCATCACTGCTGATACCTAGAGTATCCATCACGAAGGAGATGTCTTGCGCCCGCACCTCTAGCGCGAATTCCACGGAGGATGAGTTGCCATTTTCGGGCTTCTTGACGTGATTCCCAAATATCACGTCTCCGTTTGGAAACTCCACGATATCAGTGTCGTACGGGTGATCGACCAGGACAACAGTGAGTCCATGGGACGCAATCTCCTGCACCAGGCTCTGAGAAAATAACCTCGTCGTGTTCAGCCCAGCACTAAACATGGCAATTGGCGCATCACGCTTGGCCATCGAGCATTCCATGTAGGTCATGTTGCACACCTGCAATCGGGCCTTCTCCCACAAACCCGTGGGATAGTCGTAACCGCCCAGAATCTCATCCTCCTCTTCCGCAACGCGTGGCGTCAGGTATGGCACCTCGATCGATGTGCAATTCGCTGGGGGCACCGGATCGAAGCGCGATATCATCAGGCGGCGGACGTGCGACGCGTTCCACGGGTCCAATCGCGAATTGTCAACTAATTCGGCATGCTGAAGCGATGTGCGGAAGGGACCTCTGCCTAAGGGTAGGGCGAACGTGCCGTTTTCAGTTTGCGATGTACGGGCGAGCAGTGTGGAAGTGAGGAGGAGAAAAGGCAAAAGCATGATGATCCGAGAACCAATGTGCTGGGAGAACAAGGTGAGGCTGAAATGGGGCGAGAGGCACTTTGTATCGTCCAGACCTACCAATAGGCGAAAGCGGGGGTGATTTACAGTGTGCGGGAGATAAACACGAGATACGAATGCTGCTTCTTGGCAAGTGGACGAATTAGGAAGGTGTATGTATGTTATTTGAAACGTTACCTGTCAGTTATGGAAGGGATTTGCAGTCAGCTTCATAGCTTTCGCATTCAAAGCGACTGGTAAATCGCTGTTTAGGAGGGCATATAAGTATGGCAAAGAAGCAGAAAGACGCAGTGAGGAGTTGACCGCAACAAATTGCCTCTTTGCATCACCAGTCTAGCCATCAAATGAGCAAGTTGTCCGCTTATACATGGTTTCTTTTATCAGCAGCTTTCCGTTCGTCCCTCAGCGTTTTGTACTCGGTGCCATACCACGTGACGTATCGATACGCGTCTCGAGGATCAGAATCTCGAAAAGCCGTCCGAGATTCATGGTGTATCCAGATTGTAGCTGCTGAAAGGAAGCTCAACGCAACTGTGGGAAAACGATCCTTGCTGCCGGCTTATTCGGGTTTGCGTTCGACTGAGGCTCTCCGGATTCGCCTAGTAAAGTGAAGCGGAAGCTCGATCAGGGCGGTCAACAAGGATCGACATGGGCACTGAGGGCTGATTAGTGTTTAGAGACACATGCTTTCAGGCGTCCTACCTGCTTGGGACGATGCACTGCTGCCACCGACCACGGAATGGCGCAATGCTTCACCATCGGTGAACTGCTGCAAGGCCAGGTAGTCCAGCATCGAATGACAGGTTCGATTCGGCAAATTTTTCGGATAAAATGAAGACCGTACGAGAAGGAGGCAGTGAAGTATGCGACGGAGTGCTTTTGGTGCTACTTGCAAATGCCGATACGCATGGCATGGGCTAGACGATCTGCTCCTAGAGTTAGACTTGGGCAGATGGCTATTAAGACTCGGTAGCTCGCATGAAGCTGATGTGTAGTGAGTTTACAGAGTCTCTTACATCTCAGGAACTAGGGCTGGGTGGGTATGGACGCGATGCAAAGCCTGGCGACGTCGTGGGTGACATGTCGGCTGCAAGCGTGAATTGGAGGCGGTATCCAGGCAGCGTAATTATCAGAAAAAACAAAGCGTTAGATTAGCAGCTGAAGGAGCATGTGATGGAAGATGATGATGCTGGAGAAGGAGCGGTATGTACATGACGAGGAGGTGTTGTTGTTGCGGGGGAAGCAAAACGAGGCAGCCAATCAAACGCGCTTCCGCTTTTCGAAGCAACATCGAGCAAGCACCTGGCCCGGCCATTGTCGCACGACCGTCCTGCATGGCCCTTGGATTACTCTACTCGTCGTCCACCCTATGGCAATCGACGACATGGAACCGTTAACGAACATGGTATTCCGCCCCTGGTCCACAATGATGCTTTCCCGCGTGGAAATACCTTGAAGTGAGGCGAGATATGCGTCATCTATCTAACCTAATATTCATGGCGCCTGGCATGATTCAATCTAGCAGCATCGCCGAGAAGAGGATTCTCACATGGGTGGGCAGCGTTTATCCCTGGGTAACAGGCTGTGAGGGTCGACAAAGAGCAACGATCGCTCTGAGTGTACGTTCGTCGGAGCGCTAGCATGGCCTCAAACGGGCAAGGCAATTCTCGATCCGCGCGAGGGTTTTCGCCTTCTTGAACTACATTTCTTCAACTCGAGAAATGTACGCCCTGTGCATGGACGAACATTATTCTTAACAACTGATGCGCCGACGCCTTGGATAGTCCTCCTTGATATGCACCAAGATGACCTGGGGCTGGGCCAACCGGACACCTTTAAAAGGCTCGATAAAGAACCATCCAGACTTGCAGAACGTGCCTATGGTCTCTCGGAGGAATTCTGGACCCATTCATTGCTATCATGGACGATGCAGCCCCGCCATACTACGCCTTCCCGGACACAGCTGACATGTACCTCAATCAACAATCGTGTCTCTTTCCGCGTGGCGGCTACTCTCAGCTAGAGCATAGCTTGAATATACCAGAAAACTTACAGCACGCCCTTCCAGATCCTCAGGCTCCCCCTCTAGATCTCGGATCAGACCTGAAGCGCACCAACCGACTCCCACCCGCATATCACAACCAGCGCTTGGATTTAGGAGCACCACCTGTGTCGAATGAAAAAGTACGTCCGTTGTTGATTCACTCTAAGCCCGCTGACAGAAGAAGGGACCTTCTACTATCGGATGCCCAAGCTGCGGCACCCGATTTACTGGAGACTGGGCAAAAGGAAATCTGAGACGCCATCGGAAAGCCAAACACGAGTCGGAGCGAAACCCAGATCTGCAGTGTTTAAATTGCCACGAATGGTTCAATAGAAAAGATGCGAAGATTGTACATATGCGCAAAACTCACCAACAACCGAACGACGAAGACGAGGAGGATGCCCGCTGCAGCAGCAGAGGACAACCCGTACCAGAACTAGCTGAGCCCAGTTTCATTGTGCCACCGTACTCGTCTAGTCGACAGTACACGTCACTTCATTCCGCAGGACAGATGCCGCTCCATACGATAAGCTTGTATATCTCGGGTAACGAAGGCACTGGGCTACAAGGTCGAGAATTCTGCATGCAACTACACAAGCAGAGCAAGCACAAGTTGTTCATCAGGGTCTCAAATCTGCCACACAAAACGTTAAAGAGCTTCGTTGAGAACAGCGAGGCCATAGTTCATTACATGCGCGTGACTCGGTACGTACGTGGTCGGCGATTGTGAAGACATGCCTGACCTGTGGTAGCCCGCACGACAAAGTAGCCATCGGCTTCGTCAGTGTGTTCAAGCAGCTACAGGATGCCATCATTGTCTACTCAGCTAGCAGAACACCGAGGTCTGCGACAGACACCACCCCTCTTCACGTTGTGGCGGGTGGGAGCGGGCCGAGCTCGGACGCACATGCAGCCGAACGCCCACGTCCAGACAGAAATGCCCCGAATCGTAGACCGACCGATCCACGACGACCAAGTGACCATCGGCCAGAACGCCCCCCAACGAACCGAAACGTGACAGCAGCCTCCCGTGGCAGACCTCGAGGCTCCGGTAAGCTTTACGCATGCCCGATTCAGAAGCATTGCGAAGTATATCGCGTACACACGACATGTCATTTCGAGGGCAAGCCGAATATGTGGGGTGTCGTGCAGCACCTCAAGACGCGCAAACATGGCTGTAGGTCTATAAAGCTCTGCCATATCTGCTGGAGGTATTATCTTGAGGATCAATGTCAGAATGCACACACACCTCTTGCTGAGAATGAGCGATTACCCCAGCCTCGTGGGGCAGCTCAGATCGAGCAGTGGATTGATCTGTATCTTAAGCTTTACCCCGACCTCTCTAGAATTCCGAGTGTTTGTATGTTGCGTTGTATGAATACTTTTTCCTCAACATGCTGACAAATTTCTAGATATTGGCGAAACTGGGTGGTCCAGTGAGAGACACTCTTCCAGTGTCTCGGCAGCTGGCCCATCCACCCCAAACTCATCAGGATCCAATGGCACCCAGCAAACTCCTCCCGATGCAGCAGAGTCGCCAAACTCGTCCCCGGAGCCTGGAACCGCCACATCGGATCTGATGCGCGAGACTGCAGCAGCAGAAACCCTGGTATTCATTCTGGCGGACTCGTTTAGAGAACGAACTGACCTGAACCGCGAGTCGATGCGTCAAATAATTTGCCAGGCCAGGCCACTCACTTCGGAGGAGGTACCTGAAGTCACGCAGCGGTTGCTGGAAATTGCGGGATCGTCTCTGGCCCAACTCTTCCGAATTATCCAGGAACATGTGCAAACATCTTCTCAAAGTTCGTCACAGGCCACTACAGCTCAATGCCCATGCCCCGAGCCCGCGAATGGCTCTTCGTACCTCAATGCTGGCCAACCTGGATTCCTACGGTTCAATGGGCACCCGTCCACTATCTCGCCAGTCGCGCAGGAGTTTATTGACTCAAACTACATTGCATTGCCACCAGATGCGTTTTCGATTGGTTTCCAGCCGCCGTCAGATGCTGCCGGATCCTCCACCTGCTACGATTTGACTCCCCGTTCATTATTGCCACCCGAGCATTAAGCCTGGTCCCTCGCCACAGCTGTAACTTCTGTATATTGGTCATGGATTTGAACTTTTGGAAGGAAATAGCGAGGCGTCTCTCCCAAATTGCTACTACCTGAGCCCGGCTCTATACCCACACGACAAGGCGTTATTATTTGGTTCACGATTATGTACGACCGTACGAGAATGAAGAGAGATGACTGTAGTTGGCAAACACGACCGTGTCTCGGTATTACTTGGTTTTGGACAATCCATTTGGTGGTGGTTCACGTTCCTCTTCACTTGACTATTCTCACTTCTAGCTCATCGCCGCACTTGCCCATATGCAAGGGAAGGCTCACGCGAATCTGAAGAAACCCTGGATTGAGTGGTATGAACTATTTGCACCATGCCATATGACTAACCGAAACACCACCATACAGAGACCGACGTCCCTTTCCCAACCCTTCGCGGAAAAGCATCTCCCACTCTTCCCTTACTACTAACCAACATTCACATCGCATAGGCATCTCCCGTCACCCAAAACCTCCCCCTTCCATCCGAGCTCCACCGAACTCGGTGTTGGGACAAAATCACGTGACAGTTTACCCTTACCCCATGCAGCCGCAGGACCGAGGCTGATGACTGGACGCCACATGCTGCGACATGCGCTGTATGTAATGCACAAGGGACCTGAAATTTTCTTTGTTTTCTGATTACAATACGGCAAGCTAGGTAAGATTTAGAGGGCGTTCAAGCCTTGCGTGAAAGACTGGCTCCCCTGAAGGACTCATCGGGTCCTGGGATGGGAAGGCTGATACAACCTTACGAGCGCGTGAGATTAGATGGTCGGCCTTGTATAGAAGGACGAGCGAGCCGAGGCTGGCTTTTGCGTTTTAGATGTGTGGTGTGCGTTGCCAGCGCGATTGCAGGGCGCTTGATTAGAGGGGGTTTTGCCCAGGCTGTGTAGCAGGTCCTAGCTAGGGTGAACCCTCATAATTCTTAGAGGCTTCTTCACAGTTGAATGATGTTATAAACTGTTAAAATAGTCTCACAAAGCTAGAATAGGCTTGTAGTGCAGATTGCATGCAGAAAGAAATTAACAACAACCGAAGTGTCATTGAACAGCTGGACTAAATATGAATAACTCTGAGAATAGTGTCTTAATACCTCGTGTCATTGTTCTATTCGCAAGACTTGATCTGCGTGTTTCTTTTTCATGTGAGTTCTGAGACCATCCGACCTCGCGAAGTCCTTGCTGCAGACATGACATACATTTGCTCTTTCCTCCTTCGGGGCGGGGCAACTTTTGCTCTTTTCATGTCGATTGAGATTTCCTTTGGCATGCTGCCCGAGAAAGACTTTTCCACAGTGTCGGCAAGATATAGAGTAAGGAGAATGTTCGGATATAGGTTGAGTAGAAGTTGATGTAGATATAGGTTGAGAAGAAGTTGATGTAGATATAGGTTGAGAAGAAGTTGATGCAGACAAAGGATAATAATCATAAGAAATTGGTGCAGATAACATGAATGGACCACGATAACCATATGATGGGGACATAAATGTATGACGCTTCTACTACGTTAACGTCAGTGTTCATGAACCGATACGTGAATATGTGACCTACGCTTTGCCCTGCTGGTGCGTTTTCGCCGCCATGGCTTTCCTCCCCCTTCCCTTCTTCTCTTCCGATAGGAGAAGCTACCCCATAAGCATGTTTGTCAGAGTAATCCATTGGTATCCACTGTCCGGGCGGCAAAGTTTGCGGAATCGTTGCATTGAAAGCTGGTGCTGAAGCTTTGCTTTGATTAGCAAATGACCAAGACTTTGATGTAAATGGTAAGCGTACTTTGAGAGCTGGCTCTGATTCCCGCCACTAGCGGCTCCACCTTCTTATAGAGCGCATCGTATTTCTCATCTGCAGCCTCACCACGGCGCTGCTTATTGTGTTTGTTACACAGGTTTCCATGTTCTTGGTCAAACACGGTCTTGTCAATGATGTCTTCCTGGCATGTGCCGCAGTTCTTAACGAAGTCAATTTGTGGAGAGCCTTCTTTCTTGAGATGATTTCTCTCGAGATGCTTTCTGATACCAGACATGTTCTTTTGAGCTGTTCCATTACACTGTTTGTGGGGCAGCCCGTGTTCAGTTTCGGCTTTGAAGACTGGACACGGATACTGGCGCTTGAGAGAGGCGGCAGGAGCGGGAAGTGAATCAATTTGGGAGGACGATGGGGGCGGAAGTGTTGGAGACTGAATCACGTTAGCGAGAGGCAATGAAGGGTCTTCGAAAAGGTCTGACAGAAGTCTTGTCTTCGTAAGTCGTTCCGGAAGTATCACTAGTCCCATATTGAGTGTCCAAATTTCCAGAGCCTGGTTGCCGGTTTTGATCTCCAGGCGGAGTGCGAAACCGATCAGGATCATTCATTTCTCCATACGTATTCGAAGTGTCTTCGAGTGATAAACAACCTGAGTCAAAATCAAAATCAGCGGCCCAATTCGCATCGTCGACTGTGTAGGAGTATGACCAGTTGAAGTCGAGACTATTTGTACTTTGCCGGCGCTGGTCCATCGTGTCGCAAATTGAGGGACGAATCCGTAAAGTAAGGGAAGGAAAATTAAGGACGAGCGGCACAATGTCCACGGGCAACCTTGATTTTAAGACCGCAAGCTACTGCGCCTCGATTGGCTCTCTACACGGCAGAATTAACCATTTGGATAGTTGGCGACTTGGATAGTTGGAGACTTGGAGAAATGCGTACTTGTTGAACTTAATCTCCGATTGGGTGGTCAGTTTGAGAGCCAATTGTATGCTGCAGTGGCGTGCATGGGCAAGAACGCCTGCATGAAGGACCACGGAAGTTAATGCTCTTCAATTGAAGGGCTCGCTCCGATTCAGTCACCCAAGTTGAATGTGCAGCTATATCTTACCAATAAACAGCAAAGCTCAATCCGATCCCGGAGAAGGTACAAGGCTGCAATCGAACTTGAGTCGCCAGGCTCAATTGGTCAATGAATGAAAGTGAGTCTCACTTAAAGGGGACCGACGTTCGAATGGTGATGGGATCGGTCTCTCGCGCTGGAAATTTCAAGTGGTATATATAGGTCAAGACTATCATAATCGCTTGCGGAAGCTTCTACGATTTTGGCCTGACTCTACCATGTGAATTTGACCTGGGGGCATTCGACAGCCTGCTGTCGTGAGAATAAGTTATCGTACACTAGCTGTCAATCAAACTAAAGCAGATGCATGCGAGCTCAACCATGAGTGACTAAGGAATAGAAAAAGCAGTTTGGGAGATCACTCGATGCCTAAACAGATTTGTCTTTCAGACTGATATAAGACGGTGATGAATAACTAGTAGCAGACGCCGACCAAATGTCCAAGGATGATGTGATGGGTGAAGAGCAACGATAGTAGGAGTACACAGATTGAAAGAAATTAAAGGCCCAGATAAGACAATAAGGATAATTACAAGCGAATGTTCAGGATTGGCCGTCTAGCAATGAGTGTCCGAAACTGTACTCGAGCATAATGAGCATGTTTAAAGTCATAGCTCAGCATGGCCGATGACAGTTTCATCAGTGGGTGTGGCTGTAACGACAAGGCTAGACCCCTCATAGTTGTACCGCCATCAAAATTGACCTAGTCTGAAAAGGTCTTGAAGGGGATACATATCGTCTGACGAAGGCGCAAAAAATATATATCTAGTCCTGTCGTGCGGTAGTGGCCCGGGTCGTGAAGGTGTTGCGGGATCGAAGCGATGTGGAGAGGTATTGTCGGATGGAAAGACTCGTCCCTGTTCGTCGTTCAATGAAATGTCCTCCATGGGTTCGAGCAAACTTCCGTTACCCGACGGAGAGTACGGAGGGAGACCAGCAGTGTCTTCGATTATTGTAGTGACTTCGGTGGAGCTTCCGCCCTTCATATCTGTTCTGCGTCAGGCATAGGACAAGATTGTTCCATTAAAGAGGAGCTTACAAGGGCTAGGGATACTAGTAGCCGTCGGATTGACCTTGAGGTACAGGGACCGCCACATCTCAGGTTGTCGAGCCCCTCGAGCTTGAGTGCGACGTCTGCCACGATCGACCTCGGACGGGTTTTGACAGTTCTGGCATTCTCTTCCTCCTATCGCCAGTCCCCTGCAGACTCGGCAGTATCGAAGGTGGTCCAGGATAGGGAAGTCTTTGCGATGAGCTCGAGACTGCAAGTGCTGGACGAGAGCCCACATGCTATCTGAACCGCGGAAGCGGCATTTGACGGGTTGACCCCGAGCTTCGCATAGCTTCCGAATGACACAATCAAATTTTTCCTGGTCCTGAGATATTTGAGCGGATGGGGTGACAGGTTCGTTATCGGTGGTTGTCGAGATAGCGGTATCGTGAGCAGCACTAGAGGCATCCGAAGATCCGGGACTAGATGACGAGTGAAATTCAATGGAAGCTGTGTATGAAAGTTTGCTGTGTTCTGGAGCGTCGTGGTCATATGCGACCATGCCGAACGTTTCCGTCGGCTGCGCCTCATTCCTTGAAGTGAAGGATGATGGCGTGGGCGGTTGGCTTACGACTCCATGTATTCGGCGTCGGTGAACACGCACAGCATCTGAGCGATTGAATCGCTGAAGGCAGTCCTGGCATTCGAGATTCTGGGCTCGACGAGAATGGCCACGCATGTGTACACTCTGGAGGTGACGGTTAAGATTTCGTCTTTGGTGCCGGCCAGTCAATGTAGTGTTGCATTCTGGACATGTTAGACCAGAATTCTATATGCTTGTCAGCACAGTCTATGTACTTCGTAGTGCAGGAGCATACAAAGGTGGTGTCTAGGGTTGAAGAAGAAGAAGGAAACCCATCACGTGATCTTGACCGGTTCACGTGACCATATGGCCCTCCCTGTCCTTCTCCCTGAGACCAGCTCAGGTTGGAATGCGGCCGGCCAGATGTCGGCATCTTTCTGCTGTAGTTCCAAGTATGGAGATGGCACAGGTTCGCTATGAGGACGTGGGGCCAAACGAAATGGGCGGGAATTCTTGAGGAAAGAGAAAGAGGGTTGGCACCCACATAAGAAGTGGTGTGCCATTGCGACTGAGCTCATGGTGCAGTACAGACACAATTCTCAAGAATTAGAAAGGAGTCGTGGGCAGGTACATGGACGAGTGACCAGCACGAAGCTCGCTGAACGCTGATGGAGCAGCGACGCAGCGCGCGATGTTGGGACTCTGCAGGTGTGCCTGGTGCCGACGAGATCGGCATAGCGTTGGTATCTAAACAGTTGGTCAGCCGTTTTATTTCTCATGTATGGAAACCAGCCGAGATGGAGCTCGACCAATCACAATAGCATGCCAACATGCTCCAATTGTGAGGCCAAGGCAACTGCTCAGCTTGACCGGTATCAACTTTCAGCCGTCTGACCTGGTCACATTGCCATCAGAAGTTCATTTGATGTGCGTGATTTGAATTGATGAAACGTATGTATTTGTGCGTATTATCAGTCGTAGATTGCAATCATGAACGTAGCGGAATAAGTTGAGACGAACGTGAACGGTACAAAGTAAAGATGTCCAAAGATGTTGTGCGTGATTGAATAGGTGTTCTAGTTTCTGAAGACCATGTCGAAGTGGCCGCTTATTGCTAGCAATCTGACTGTCGTAAATTTGCTTTTCCATACAGTCGGATGACGTTCCTCAGGAGCTGTTCGATAAATGGCTAAGATCGCGGGACCAGCGGCGCCGAGGCAAGTTTTGGATGTCGCCTTCGGTAATGCTTCAGTCGAGCATCTTGTCGCTTAAACATCTTGCCGCATCCGGCTTCTTCGCAAGGGAAATTCTTCGTTCCACCAATATTCCCTCCATGAGATAATCTCCTGTGTCTTGCGCAATTCCCTCTGCGATACTCGCCTGTGAATCTAGCACCGCAACCCGTAATGTCGCAAAGCAAGAGCTCTGGTGTTTCTGATGTTGCCACAGTACTTGAGCTCATTCTGTGTTATCATTAGGTAGATAGAACCAAGGTGACTTATGTGCGATGCATACCTCGTCAGAGTTTTCCACCCGATTGGAGACGGGCGTCCCATACCCTGCGCTGCATGTTCGGGCGAATCAACACATGTAGGTGCTTCTGTGAGAGCTAGCCTGGAGTCTACGCGTTTACTTGCTATACATTAAATCAGTCCCCATAGATTGACGTTCTTACAGGCACGTGGACAGCTCTATCGACCGTGCTATTTAAATCTCGCGAGGTTAAAGCTTTGCAAAGACGTACCGGAATTCATAGACATGATTGGAGGTGTTAATTCTCCAGGTACATTAGATCGGTCCTGGCCATTCATGTCTGTTCGATTCTCGTCAAGAAGTTGTTGAAAAACCGTCGCCGCAAATATCTTCGCATTAGCTTGTTGACCTAAAGGCAAGTCCAGGATTCTGTTTCGGATAGAGTTTGCCATGGAACTCATCGACTGCAGTATATCGTCGACTATGTTGCTCTCTGCACTTTGAATTATCGGCCTATTTCCTGGGGCCTCTAAGTTTGCTCCCTCCTGAGAAGCTTGGTCTAACTCTGGTTGCTGGTAGTCAACTGAGGTTGTTTTCGTTATGATGTTCGCCTCGGCTCTTGTTGTCGTTTTGCTCCCATTGTCTGCCAAAATGAGTTAGTACATTTCGTCGCGGGCCGAAGCTGCAACAATTCATGGAGTCGAATTACTAGAGAGTGTGAAACTCACAAGGGCTCGGCAACGTCGTCTCATCGGGGAAAAGTCTTTGGTACAATTTAGTCCATTGGGTCGTTTGTGCCTCCAGGCTTCCACGGCGTTGTTGCTGAACATTTTTGCAAAGTGCACCATGTGCCCGATCGTATTCATCCTGGTTTAAAATATCCTCGTTGCAGGTCTTGCAAAGCTTGAGGAAGACTGGTCGATGCGCCCGGGCGATGTGCCGACGGATATCGGACATGGCATCAGCTTTAATTCCAGCACATGAACGAGGACGTCCATGTAATACATCGTTCTGGAAGAAGGGGCAAGCAATATCGTTTCTTCTACGCTCCAGTTGCATGCTGCTTAATCTAGAGGAGGGGCCTGGAGATGGTTCGGCGGGTTGAGATGATGCACTCATGACTTCATCGTCTTGTGCCGGCTCCGTAGTATTGATGAAAAGGTGGCTCTACACTCCTCTGTCAGTATCCAGAATTTGTCTGCTCCCTAGCCGCAGGCGCCGAAGCAGGTGACATGCCTTGTCCAGAGCCGTAGAATTCGTTGGTCTACATGTATCCAGATATCCTCGATCCTGAACATTCGTTGAAGGAACATCAAGTTCCATGCGGTCACCCAAATTCCATGTTTCTTTCAAGCCGCATCCATGATCGCCTCCTAAAGGTACCGACCTTTGCCTTCTATAACGCGGATAATTATCCCTTGCAAATCCTTCTAAAGACGAAATATCGAAGGTTTGATGGTTGCCAGAGCAAAACGAATGCCTGCGACGATATACTGTGTCATCCAGTAGTAAAGATGAAGCAAGGCCCTCGACATTTGGATGGCCAGCTGAGTTCTCAGTGTCATCCACCATGCCGGCGGCTAGCGCCTTTGCGTTGTCGCAAACGATCAAAAAGTAGAACCTGTAGACGTATGGAAACTCTTTAGCACTATAAGGCAAGTGAAAATGTGTTGTGGGCATTAGCACGAAAGCGTGAGGTTGGAGAAAGAGTCTCAAGGCTGGCTGAAAAAGGGTCAGGAGGTGCGTGGCGGGGTTAGGTCAGCCTTGTTTGCAAGATGGCAGGTCCAGAGATCGCCTAAAACTAAGACTCAGCGCTTCTGATGTTTCTCGACCAATCAAAGCCCAAGCCTTCCTGTAGCAACTGCTAGGCGGCGAAGGATCTTCAGATGCATCTCCGAATAGCAAGAGCGAAAAAACGAGTCTATGGGTCAAATCTGAGGAAGATGCATCCTGTGCTGACTGGACTTGAATGAGCTTGCAAGTGCTGCTGCGATCTATGTGGGCAATCAAAGAAGTAAACTCGCGTCTCAGACCTTGGACAAGTGCGAAAAATTCTTGGTGAATCTAAATATAGAGCGTGAATAGTCTTGCGCGACAAAGCGTAAGGCTTGTCATTTTCGTACGCATGTATGCTTATAGTATAAGACGCCCATGCGTTAGAATATATGTACTCGTGCAAATTTGAAGGCTCCAATCACATGGCCAGTCATAACGGCACTTGAGTACGATTGGTTGTTCAACTCGCTCTTTAAATTCATGTTGGAACCTTGCTTTTGCCTTCCTTGAGCCAGTTGCCTGATAAGCGCCAAACCCACGTGCATCCAGTCTCGAACCCAATTTAGCGACAGCTTGAGAATATGGGATTTGGTAACAGTCATTAGTAACGCACCATTATACAGCAATCAGAGCTGAAAGCACTGATTCAAAGTCAAAGAAGCTGGCGCAGTCTTAGATGGAAAATATTTGCAGTGTTGGCCGTGCGCTATTGGCTATGACAATACTCTCAATAGCCAATGAGAATATTAATTCGATGACGCCGTAATATGATATCTGTGACCGATGAAATAGACTTCGATATGCATCTTCTTTAACATTAGAGTCACATGTTTGCTGTCGCATCGCATGTGCTGGGGGCTATTCTGATCCACGTCACGATGGCGTGAGATCCGCATCATTGTCCTAAGTCCGTTACAAGGCTTTGACAAGAACTTTTTTCGCTTTCTTCTCCCGGTCATGTGAACATTTGGGTTTTACCGAGAGTCGTCACGCTCGGCCCCAAGCCTAACATGTGACTGTCAGTGCACAGTCACTGACGGGTGGTTAATCTATTCAGCCTTATTGCTTAAGAATAGAGGTAAAAGAGAAATCTAGACGGATATTTAGAATCTATCAGAACCAATGGCGAGCGTGGGGCAGGCTACAGCTCCAGTATGCTCTTGCGCAAGTCTGGTGGCTTACATACATGTATGCATGTGTTAATTATTTATAGTATGTACAAGTGGTCAGAAGCTGTTCCAGCATTAATATTTCCCTATAGTATACAATTTGAATGTTGAGATTTGCATACTTAGTAGTGGTTTGAGCGGTACAGCATCAAAGTCTAAGACACGATTTACAAGAGACTAGTCCCGTTAGAAAGCGGATTGGTGTGATACGATGTCAGAGGCGCATCATTTTGCCAATCCCCAGCGTGAGTCAGACTGAAGCTTAGAGCACAAGCGCCTAAAGCCTGCTCAAACAAACCGAAGATATTACGGACGATTTGACAGGAGAGGTCAGAGCTAGCATGGAAGCACGCTGCGCAATGTAAAAGAAAGCGGGAATCTGACGGAGGATAATGTGAAAATAAGAGAATTCAGCGCTGCTGGAAATGCATTATCATACTAAATCTATTTAGAGTTGTCGGAGTGCAATGGATTTGAAAATACGGGTACACGAAGTTTTCTACTTCTCAGAGGCACCTTTGACTTAGACACCGGACTATATGAATGCAAAAGGCTTGCTCCCCTAAATCGGCAGTGCCAAAGAGCCAGAAGAGCCAAAAGCTGTCGCACTGCCTTCCTTGCGGGTGAACAACTCGTTGAAGCTCTCGTTGAGGCTCTATTGGACGGTACGCTGCAGAACCTTCGAAATCGCCCATGGATTTGGCACTTCTCCTTTTTCTTTGTGGGTAAGCAACGAGTGCGATATCATACGAGAGGCTCTTCCTGGCATTTTCATCGCCTAACGAAGGACTGAGGCAGTGGAATGTGATACTGGTGACTTGGAGAAAAATCCAACTCAGCACAATATGAATTTGACCTGCTGCATATTGAAACCGTGAAGCCTTGGGAACAGAATTGGAGCTGCGCGTGATCTCCTTATCGCGACTGTCCAATTACCCAAGACATGATTGGCCAGCAACTTCATCATGTGGGCTAACCATTTTTGAGACTTACCGAACTTAAGTAAATACATTCCCCGTTACCTTACCATCAGTACGCCCCCCAGCGCCTCGTATCTGCGGCCACGGCACAGCAGGCAGACAGTCGCCAGAGGACCTCGAGGAGGCCGCCCCTCGGCGCCGAAGGACCATGACAGAGTCATACAGCCTCGCGGACCGGTGAGGAGGACATAGCAACTACGCCGTGCCATTCGCTGCCTCGCGGGAAATTGGCCTCCTGCCGCCCGCATGACGGCGCGTAGAGTAGCCGGGAAGCAGAGATGTCGGCCTCTCTGAGCGAACCACGTAGGCAGAGGACCAGAGGGCAAAGGAGAGGGCAAAGAAGGCAGATGGGAGGCAGCGAAGTTAGGCACAGGTGCGCATTAGCCGACGTGCCCACTTGCCACTGTGTCCTCTTGCCCTTGATGTTGAGAGGGGGGCACAGTGTGCCAAAGGTAATTGGCCGTACCGTCTTTGAGCCGCGTAATCGAGTGCGATATTCGGCGGATAGGCGCTGGGATGGACTTTTGGGTCGATTAGAACCCAGAATTTCCAGTGATTGTGAGCACTTCCTGGATGTGGAGGCGAATTGAAGTTAGTCGGACGGAAAGTTTCCTTTTGACGCGCAACTCAGCAGCTGCCCGAGTCATAGAAATAAAGAGCAAATTGAATAAAACCCCGACGGAGTTATGTCAATTCCACAGAGTAGACTTGTTAGCTAAAAACCCTCCGACGACGACTGAGGAATATTGTCATTCAATTTGTACACTCTCCCTTCGGTGAAATCCATTATAGAGGGAGAGTAAATCGTCAGATGTAGGTAGACGTAGGTAAGAGTTACCTGAAAGTGTAGGAAACTGAGAGAACATCAACAATCGCTGTACCCCCTGGCCGAGAGGGGACATCTAGGAGGAGAGAGGCGCTACGATATTGCACTTTTCGATAATCAACCGCGAAGGAATGCTAGGAGTTGTTGCGCTAAGCTGCAGAGGCAGCGCCAAGGTATGCATTGATGGAGCAAAGGGTATCAAACGCGCCGAAATGCTAACAAGAGTGCAATGCAAGTACGCGAGTATCGGTCTGCGACTTCATCAAGCCCAGACACCAAGCGTCCAACTTGCTCTCTCTCCAGCTCCACGACCAACACCGGGACCCATGCTCTGTCGTTGAGGAACAACAGAAACTTCTTTTTCGCGGTTTGCGCCTTGCAGCCCATATTGCAGGAATCTTTCCCTCTCGATCTCTACAATGCCTTTAATGCGTAGTTGCGCAACGAGACTGGCACCTGCCCAAGCACCCAATGTCTCAACGCCACGAATAACACCTCCAATAGAGGAAGTTGGCGGTGGTCCGTTCCGCAACGTGAGATGAGCCAACTTGACGTCAATAGCATCTTCTTCGGGTTGCTGAAGACCTGCTGAGAGAGGCGGGGGTGGGGAGTCGGGATCTAAGGACTCGGACACCTTGTCGTCTGCTTCTTCTAGCCTAATCTCAAGGTCTTCCTTTCGTTGGCGGAGGATAGCGTCATGCCGCGCACTTGCAGAGCCATATGATCGGACTGGGTCCCACCCACGCTGCTGAATCAACGCCTCCAGTTCCGCAAGTATGCGCGTCTTTAGACCAGGTAGATTTGAAACGCCTCCTGTGATTACTATGCGCGACATGCACAGGCGCCGAACGTCCATAGGTAGAGACAGTAGGGTGCGATAGATGAGATGATGGAGCGGGAGTTCGTCATTATCGAATTCGCTGAGAGCAGTGCCTGGAGCAAACAGAACGGTTTCCGCTGGCTTCGCCAGATCCACGAGCGGGACGCTCAGCTCTGTAGGAGGATCGTTCTTGGGGAATGGGATCGTGATAGTTGGCTCTGGTACTTCGACCGCGTCTTCGAATTCTTCGAGTATTGGCGAGGTGCGAGCAGGGAAGTAGAGAGTGCTGCGACCTGACTTTGGTTTTGATTTACACCAGCCCACACGCGTCAGCACTTCGTTTGCCTCTTCGAACGAGATCTCTGGTTTCGGCGCTCCTTGCTCGACTTCATCCTCCAAGCCTGCATTGAGGAGCCTGGCCATTTCTTCGCTTAGCAACTTCCCTGCCCGGATCGTCCTCGCCTCGGAGACTTCTCTATATTCGCATACGCCAGTGATTATGGTTTCGGCCCATCCGATGTCGACTACCAGTGCTGAACGCAGCCCCGCACCGACCGCAGATAGGACGGGAGAGGATAGCAAAGTAATGGTCGGGGCTTGGAAGTTCTCGAATAGCACTTCCAGCATGGTCGACAATAACGCGTGCGGTATCCGTGGAGGCAAGGTAAGGAGTATGCGACGTGGCTTTGGGTCTAGCAGAAAATACTTGTTATAGGCTTCTCTCATTGCCCTCTCTAACTTGTCCTCAACCAGGCCCAGATCCACCTCAGTCAAGTCCATTCGGTACAACTCGTGGTCCTGGCCCCAATCCTGACCTCGCTTTCTTTTGCGCCTCTTGTGGCTGTAATCGGGATCCCATTGACGGAAATCGCCCACCCGCCGTTGTTCCTCGGGGCCAAACGGAAGTGTGCATCGTGGGGAGCTTTCGCCGGGGAAGCCACCACGAAGAAACCTCGCGCCAAGCTCAAAAACTATGTATTCGTCCTCGTTGTTTCGAAAAGCGCCCGGTGATCCAAACAAGGACGATGTTGAGCGCAGCAAAGGCGGTGTTCGAGGTGACTCGGGTGTGCTTCCGAGGTCTTGAATGCGCGGTGTCGCCCCTCGAATGGAGCGACTGAGCGGAGCGGAGGCTTTACGTTCGCCGGCGGCGGTGGATGCCATTTCATTCGGGTGCTGTGGTCAGCAAAATCGCTCCATGTTGGAATGCAGGTCCAAGTGGGAGAAGAGTGCTGCATCGCGTCGTGGCCGTGGACATGTCGGCCAATCAACGGCGGGGCTAGGAGAAACGTTGTTCCGAAAGCTACAATTTTCCATCGAGCTCAAAGATTTTCGGAAGTCGCATGTACGGCAGCGCCCACCAAGTCGACCTTCCCTCCTCACCAAAGACGACAGGCGCAGCATTCAATTGAGACGCTGACATTGTCTGCCCAGCACCTACGACTACCTTGCGCCGACAGAGTGCGACAGCAAGAGCACCCCGCATAGCGCAGCAGCCGAAAGAGGGACGACACAGCTCGATATGGGACTCTACATCCTCACCGAGACCAGCGTCGGCTATGCGCTGTTCAAAGCCAAAGACAAGAAGCTGCTGCAGAAGTCCGACTCCCTTGGCGATGTTTCGCTGGTCAATGAAGCCCTGAAGTTGAAGAAATTCACCGCAAGTCGCCCAATTATTATGCTTGGTTGCTCGCCCTAACCTGCCTCAGAAATTCGAGAATGCAGTTACTGCACTCAATGAAGCTGCCGCTCTTTCTGAGTCCAAGGTCACTCCCATGCTCAGTGGGCTCCTGAACACGCTCAAGGAAGAGAGCAAGAGCTCGCTCGCGGTTGCAGACCCGAAACTCGGAAACGCCATTGCCCAGATCCCTGGCCTGTCGCTTAAGCCCATCACGGACTCCTCGACCCAAGACGTTTTCCGTGCTATTCGCGAACATCTCACAGCCATGATACCCGGCCTCGCGCCTAGCGACGTGGACTCGACTCGGCTTGGTCTCAGTCACAGTCTCTCCAGGCACAAGCTACGCTTTTCGCCGGATAAAGTTGACACGATGATCGTACAGTCTATCAACTCGTTGGACGTTCTGGATAAGCAGCTAAACACGTACGCCATGCGTGTTAAGGAATGGTATGGGTGGAGTTTTCCCGAGCTCGCCCGTATCCTCAATGATAATATGGCCTATGGTTAGTACCAAATCTTGGCGCTCTTTCGAATAACAAACTGACATCGCCAGCGCGTGTGATTCTCAAGATGGGCTATCGGTCAAATGCTCGAAAGGCCGATCTCAGCGTATGGTTCCAACCCCTCTAAGTCTCCTGCACATGCTAATAGCGCCAGTCTATACTGCCAGAGGAAATCGAGACAGCAGTGAAAGCAGCCGCTGAGATGTAAGTCTTGCCAACCGAGAGTGGGCACCAGGTTCTAACTTTCTCTAGTTCGATGGGTACCGAAATCACCGAAGAAGATCTCGAAAGCATCACATTATTAGCAGAGCAGGTCGTTGCATTAACAGAGTATCGACAAAGTTTGAACTCGTATCTGACCACCAGAATGGCAAGTAGAATGCCCCTTGTGCCACTTCAACATCTCTGACCTGTGTAGAATGCCCTGGCACCGAATCTCACACAGCTCGTTGGCGAACTTGTCGGTGCGCGTCTCATCGCTCACGCCGGATCCTTGATGAACCTCGCAAAGAGCCCGGGTAGCACAATTCAAATCTTGGGAGCTGAGAAAGCCCTGTTTCGTGCCTTGAAAACGAAACACGACACTCCCAAATATGGTCTGATCGTGAGTATCTCGAGTCCTTAACAAGAGACAATGGAGCTAATTATCTTCAGTATCACGCTAGTCTAGTAGGACAGGCTACAGGCAAAAACAAGGGCAAGATTGCTCGCATGCTTGCCGCTAAATCTGCCCTTGGTTTGCGTATCGATTCTTTGAGCGATTGGGGCGTCACATCCGAGAATACAGCAGACGAGCCAACGGAAGAAGAAAAAGCAGTCATGGGACGACAGGCCCGAGCTGCGATCGAACGAAGACTGCGAGCCCTTGAAGGCAAGCCCTTGAAGAGCCTCGGCAATGCGAACGAGACACCACTTGCGCCCTCAAAGAAATGGGAGGTCAAGGAAGCGAGGAAATACAATCCTGACGCAGACGGCTTGACTGGCGACGAGCCTGCCGCGAAAAAGACCAAGCATAGCAAAGTCAACGGAACCACACCCAAGAAGAGTCTTGTGCAAGAAGTCGAGAGCGAGGACGAGGACGAGGATATGGTAGACGCGGATGCAGGTGCGCAGGAGTCTGACTCAGAATCCGAAGCAGAAGAGGCAGCAGCCGCTCCAAAGAAAACGTCAAAGTCTGATGAGAAGGCCGCCAAGAAGGCAGAAAAGGAAGCTAAGAAGGCACGGAAAGCCGAGCGAGCAGCCAAGCGCGAAGCCAAAGTTGCAAAGAAGGCGGCAAAAGAGGCAAAGAAAGCAGAGAAGGAGACAAAGAAGAGGAAACGCGACGATGCCGAGGACAAGGTCGAGAAAAAGAAGAAGAAGAGCAAGGCATAGATGTGGTCGTCACTCACCTTCTTCTCTATCTGCGTTTCCACACCAAAATCGGCGTCGGCGTACATTGGCATTCGTTGGGCGTGGCGCTTTATTCGGATCCGGCTTGCATGTACATTTTCTCTTCTTGCGAGAGCTGGAGTTGAAGCATGTCAGCGGCAGAGATGCAGATGCTGCAGCAGAAATCTCACGTGGCGGTCAGTAGATGGACTGCGTAGGTACCTGAGGTGTATTGTACCATTGGAATCACGAAATGGCCATATAACCTCTGAAAATTTGTCTACGTTATATACGCCGTGCCTGCCATTGCTCGAGTCAATGTGTTGACTGCTCGTCCCAAAGCACCATCTCACTTCCCATTCTTCTTCTTCCTCGTAATCCCTTTCATCTTCCTCGGCACCCTCTCCACAGCCGCATCCTCCGCCCCCTCAGGAACATCCCCCTCCCCCCTCTCAAACACCTCCCGTATCATATCCAGCATATCCTGCATCTCGTCCTCCGTAAACCTCAATCCAGCCTACCACACACAACGTCAGCCTGCACCTCCTCCAGTATAGCATGCGTTAGCAAGGACACAAACTCACCTCCTCAATCACCATACCCAACGTGACCAAATTCGTAGGCCGCAGATTGTACATCTGCAAGTACTCGGTTTTGTTCAGGCGATACTTGTGCGCCAGCGCCTGCAGCAGCGAGTGCGTGCCGCGGTACAGCGTGTCGGGGCGCGAGGGGTGTGCGTCGGCGAGGTGGTGCGTTTGCGTGGATTCGAGGTACTCGGTTGACTGCACGGTGCGTCAGTACGGACGGTGCAGAGGCGAAGAAGGCAGGGAAGGTGGAATTACGTCTTTGAGCATGAGTTTGAGGTTGGGGGGTATGGGGCGCGCGTTGTTGCGACCGTCGGTGCCGGAGTATTCGGCTTCGACGGAGCGGAGGTGTAGGAGGACTTCGTGGTTGGTGAGGATGGCGGATTGGGCTTGTTTGATCTGGGTGGGGTTAATGGGTGAGGAGGGGATGAGGGTGGAAGGGAAGAATCCTTACCTTCATGGTTGCTGCTGGTGGTGGTTATGAAGTTGGAGGGCAATAGAAGGTTATATGGGGAAGGAAGAGTTGCACCGGTCGTTGGCACGTGCTTGAGGTTTTAGTCAATGAAAGACGATAAGAAAGAAGACTGAGCAGACAGGAAACAGATTTAAATTACAAGGGATTGGAAGGCTAGAGCATCTCCTCAACTTGATTTTATGAATTTTTCAATCGTCATTCGATTCAAATAAATGCAAGAAATTATGAAGCTAGACGAAACCTACATCAAGATACTGTTGTTGCTGCCGACGTAGTATGAAGCTGCAGAACGAATTAGCTTCTCCTCTGTCAGATCATAGTATACTTACGTACATCGAACAGATAAATTTGAAAGCTGTTTCTATGCAGCAAGCTTTCCGCCTATTATAGCCACACTGCTTCGTTGGAAAGGTCGTATGCCTGGCTTCAGGACGGAATATGACCCCACATCAATGGAGCCCCTTCAATGATAAAAATATCAGTTAGCTTTGACAGTGAGATAGTCTTGTCTCAACGCCGATGTGAGGTGAGCTGCAGGGTTCTGAAGTCGTTCGTGATGAGTTGACATGCAGCTCGCGAGTGGGCGGCCCAAATTTCATGAACGGCAATTTTTCGCGCGATTTCCTTGGCAGGGCTAGCGTATACCTGCCCTGCCTCGCGCTGCACATCGTCAAGAGGTAAGGAATGCGAGGAAAAGCGATCGTTTTCGGCTCGGCACTCTCACTCTTTACGGTGATATTGAAATCATTTGAGGTCGAGTGAAGAGAGGGAGGCAGTGGAGTCTCCCGTCCTGGACATGTTCATTGAGATATTCATATCGACGCTTGATAGATCAATTCAGATAATTCCTAACGAGGTATTCAACATCTAAAGCCAAGCATGGCGCGGTTTGAAGAGGGAATGTCCTGAATGCAGAGAGTGCCAACATTCCGCCGTGGCTTGCTCTATCCTCCGTGCGTCGAGGCACATTTATCTTGTTCTAGGCTCACCGGCCAGGGTATAGTAAGACGAAAAAGCATGGAAATACGACGAGCCATACATGACATGTGATACCCAGCGGTTGTGTCCAAATCGCCCTGCATCACAAAACGTTGTGGCAGTCGAGAGCACCCACGCTGCAGTATAGCAAATCCTTATCCAAGTGCAGCTCTTGTTTCAGCAATGGATTGCCTTCTGAAAGCAGCACTCGGAACGAAGACATGGTTGCTTGAAGACTACTTCGCCGATATCGAGCCCAACATTAGCCACCTGGTGTACCTAGTTCGCGCAGTTAGCTTTCGTCATGGCGCAGTGCCAAACAAAAATACTCCGACCGTAGCCTGGCTAGCTTCTCCTCGTGACTTGTCTTCCGACCAGTTACAAGCCTGAGTAGGCATTTTGAGCCGTTTTACAGGGGAGGGGACTTTGCACAATGTCTCGGCGTCGGACTGGGTTGCTACCGCGGCGCACCCGCAGTATTGGACGGCACAACACAGGCAAAGCTTGGGCTGCCACGAGCCACACCATCTCGAGGTCGAAGTGGAGGACAAAATGCGTATCCGCCTCGATCAAACTTACCATCAATCCAGAGAGCGGACAGACATGACAAACGATCACTTGCTTGGAATTCGAGCTCCCGTATAGTGTCGAGTTCGTTGGTCCAGATTCAAGCTCAAGCGGAAGCGGATCGGCCTCGCTTTGATTCCGTTAGTGCCATGTTACAAGTGCCTGCAGAAGCAAGCGGTGACGAACAGGAGATAAACACTTGCATGACTGTGGCAGAGAATTCGTCTTCGATGGGTGTTCCGAGCGCCGCTTTGATATATCCCATCGCGGGCCGTTCAGTATGATGCGAATGAGAAAAAGGCACATCTGGGCCGTGCAATTCGCATCATGGACCCTGTCGATGCAGCCTCACTCTGCCGCTGTGAGCGCTAGTCGTGCAAGATTCCATGCCTCCCCGGGTCCAGACTTCAATGGCCTCGACGCTGATACCAATAGTTCAGGCAAGGCTCCAGCAGCGGCGCACCGCCAACACTCGTGTGCAGCACAGGTTGAAGGCGAATGGCAGCCAAGATCAGCAGGCTCAGCTCACCGACTCCAACGCTGGAGGGTCCCTTGTGCTCGTGAGAGCGACGCCGGCGAGGGAGTGGCAGGATAGGAGTGCCGAGAGATACGGATGCTTGAAGCGTAGCCCGGAAAGTAATATTAATAATAACGGCAAGGGAGATCTCAAAACAGGCGATCATGCCACGAGCTTGTCCCCGTCCAGGACACGCAGGCGCCCGATTCAGCCTGCTGCAGCTGCGGGACGTGTTTCATCTGTCCAGCAGCCTCAGAGGGCCTTGCGGGGACTCGACAGCGGCAGCGATGGTGGTGCACTCGTGGTGGGGATGACGGCAGGAGAGTGATCGACTGTACAGATGTCTAACCACAGTAGGTGCGGCGGGTCTTGGACAGGTTGATTGTCAACATAGGCTGACAGTGCTGGGGAGCCGGGCAAGTCAGGCCATTTCCCTGGCACAAAGATGAGGATGGGCGGTGTTGTTCTCATGGAGGAGGGGGCGCTTGCGGCTGGTGCGGTCTAGAAGCCCGTAGGCCCTGCCGACCCCCGAAACACGACCACGACCCACGCCGTTTATTGGTACACAACACCTCGGACGCCATTTTGCGCGTCCCAAATTCACCACTGCCACTCTGCTGCACCACGCTGTGCGGTTGCTCCCAGACAGGCGTCCAGCAGGGTGACTTTTGAAGTGCGCGCGGCCATCGCGATCGCCCTCGAGTGTCTGTTTCAGTTCGCTCGCCCAACGGACCGCCCCTGGCCCTCGCTCGCTTGCTCTTCTCCCGCCGCAATTCACTCTTTGGCCCACCACTCTCTCCGCCCGCCCCGCCATCGCCAGGTCTTGGCCACAGCGTCCCACCCTCCGAGGATTCCATTCGTGGGTGTTGCGTGTGAGAGCGGAATCGGAGCGATTGCGCCCAAGCCGACAGCCACGTCGTTTTCCACCTCGACTCTTGACCGGCTGGTCCAGGTTGAGGTTTGGCCAGTGGGGGGAGCCTGCAGCGCCCATGTCGTCCTCTGACTTTGTCGACAGCTGCCCACCGTCGAGCTGCTCAAGTCTCGTGGGCATCCAGCAGCGCAACCATGCTGCCTTGCCGTCGATGCTGCCATTGTCGCCTGACGAGGATGCTGGTGCAGCGAGCAGCCCCGACGTAGTGGTTCGAAGTGGGCTTGCCCCGGCGTCCTCGATCGACCTCCCATCTCTTCTCGAAGATACCGTTGCAGGGCCCTTTCCACTACCACCCGCCGCCCCGGAAGCTCTTCCATCTCCTGCACCCGACCTTCGACCTGACCTGGGCTTCAATTTTGCTGGCTGTCATCTTCCACCCACTGACGTGTCGCTGCTTGACCCACCCGTTGTGAAGGCTTCGCAGAACCTGCGTCTGCCTTCATTCGATGTGCTAGGAATCGCTGCACCGCACCCTGACCGCATTCCGCTGCGACGCTCAACAACGACATTTTCTTCTCTGGGCGCCGGACCCCTTTCGAAGCCAGACGATCCCCTCCATGAGAATAGTCCACCTCTGAGTCGACCTCACCAGTTCGGAGCGTTCGGTGAGCCTCCCACCTCGACCCCAGTCATCCACAAGTCGCAGGTGGAGCAAATCGTCCCAATCGTCACTCCGCCGAGCGAGCCGGGGATCATCCACTGGGGATCTTTCGTCAATGTCAGGACAGCAGCCGCAGGCTCTCCGCCATATTCCGATTCGGGAGCATCACCCAGCCCCAACATTACTACTAGCATAACGACGCCTGTGCCACCTTCGGAAAGTGCGGCACACACGTTGCCAATACTGAGCGGAAGTAGCGAGATGGAAGTGTGGACGGACGGAGTCAAGGGAGTGATTAGTGAGTAGCCGCGTCCCGGTCCGCACATGGCCGCTGACGCTCCACAGTTTCCAACCTCGAGTCACAACAGCCCGAGTCGATCAAGATTCTCTCGCATGCTCTTCCCTGCCCGTCGGTAACTGGCCATCTTTTTGGGCAGATTATCGCCGCCATCCATGGAAACACGGCTGCTCCCACAGCATGGATAAACGTTTTTCACGCTGTTCCAGGTCGATTTACACTCGAAGATCTTCCAAAATCGCCACCATCTACCCCCGGCCCTGTTGTGGGCGGTGATGAATATTTCACTTCCAAGGTTTTTGACAGCGCCGTTGCGGTTCCAGACTATGCCAACTACCAATTCAATGGCAAGCTGCTGCCGCCCTCCCCAAGACCAGTGGTGGCGCCTGGCAGTGTCAATATTTCCGTAGTGGAGCGATACATTCCACCCACGAACGCAGTCGAGTTCACAGAGATGTTTTCGATGAAAGGCCACTCCTTACTCTACGACCGACTTGTCGAGCTCTCGACTCAGAATGGACTCCTTTTGTTCATCTATCCAACAAGGACGGGCGGTCGAACGTTCATGCGCGATTACCTTGGTCCGGTCATCGACCCGCTGCTTCGAACGGTCACCGTTGTACACGATCTGTCTTCAGATTTGGGCAATTCGCTTGGGCATATGAGCTCTGTCGAGAAACTGATGGACTTTAAACATCTGCAGGCGGCAATGGAGGGATTCTGCGAGAGGCTGGGTCAACGGTCATCTGGCTCGCAGGGAGCGTCCACTCCGAGCCCGACATACAGTGTGGTGCATGCCTCGAAGGAAGAGGTCGTATTGGATCGGCAAGTCTGGGCGAGTGACTGGTGGATCAAGCAAGAGAAACCCCGGGTGCGAGAGACGGTAACAAAGTACTTCCGCAAGGCCCAGAAGCTCCCCACGACCGCTGGTGACACGGAGATGACGCCGACGAACCTGATCCAGGAAGTTCTCGATGGAGTGGCTCGAAACCAATACGGGGTGGACACGCCGGCGAATGGCGTTGAAGTCGGCATCTTCATCGTCCAGAAAACGGCACAATGACGGTACTGCAAGGCATGGCAGAGGATCTTGTTCCCTACTACCATCATGATGAACAAAGAGCGAGGCGTTTGGAAGCGATGCATACCTAATACCCGTAATACGTAGCATGGGACGGCGTTCCAGGGAAAAGGTGTGCATTTGATTCAGTAGGACACGTAACGAAACCATTCATGCTTCGAACCATCCGTGTACCCTTCTGGAGCCGCGAGAAGGCGAATTGGCCGATGTGAGAGTGTTGAGCGAGGATCGACGGGAGCTCCTGCTGTGCCGGAAAGTCCCAGCAGCGCTTTCCCTTCTGGCCTGGCATTGCGTCATTCCAGCCCTCAAGATGTCCGCCACCCGCCCGGTGAAGAAAAGCGTGTCTTTGCGCGTTCGACGGCCGTGTTGCGCCGGGTTCAATTGTAATCTGGAGCCATCTACTTATAGACTGAATTGCGCCGGCCTTGCTTATGCGAACCCCTAACTTATTTATATTTCTCTCGACCAAAGCAGGTTTTTGCAGATCATGGCTGGCTGCGCGGGGTCCTGATCTGCGTGCGTCTTTCCCTTCTTGTTTAGCGTCGATGCGGCTCTGCGTCCCCTTCCACTTGCCATCAACTCATATGCATTCCCTTTTTTGTAATTCACAGTCTTCTCGTAGTGAATAGCGCCGGGTGCCCGCTCCAAGGGATATAGAGAATGCATTGCTCGATCTGCGAGTTGGCCATATATGGAGAATGAATAGATTGGAATATGCGATGGCTCGGATTCGGATTCGGACTTGTCATATCCCTATGATTTCTCTTACTGGAGCGAGGAGGTGAAAGATTATTCTATATCACATGCAAAGCGCACTTGATATCAAGAGTTATAGCTCCAGACACTTTCACTGCCCCGCGGAGCCCCACACTAGCCTACAACGCACCCGCCCTCCCACTCAGTCTCCGGCTCCTAACACCAACACCAACGACACACTGAGATTTCTAATACCGAATCACCTTGCATGGTCTCTCACAACCTATTCCCCGCCGATCTAGCAACCATGCCTTCCAAGCCCAATCTCGCCTCTCTTCCAGACGAGCTTCTACTGAAGGTCTTCACCTACGTCAACGGCCAGCAATACTATATCTCCTACCTCACAATAGATCATGGCTATAACAATAAGCTACCCCCTCATCCTTTCATCAGTCCTCTCTTTTATATCCTCGGGCTTTCCAAAGGTCTCTCCTGTATAATCCTCGAGGTGCTTTACCGCAACAGCATCTGTCGTCTTGGAGATTACGTCACCAGACAAGCACTTTGCCCGCCACTTGCCGTTCGACACTGGATCACCAACCTGAAACTCCTCCTCTCGCTCGATCTAGATGCAACCATGTCCGGTTTGCACCATAATCCGCACTGGAAGCTTGTGCTCCGGCTGGCGAATCAGGAGCTTGGGTTTGGAGCACTGCAAAGCGTAGAGCTGGGCATTACTTTGTTCACTGGCATCCGTGACGAAGAGCTTGCTGGGCTCAAGCAGAAATTTGACGAAATGGATATCGGGATCAAGGCAAAGAAGATCAGGTGGAGGATCTTTCAGCGTGACATATGGCATGATTTGAGGAAGAGACTGATGCGAGAGGATTCACCGATCAAGATTGTAACAGATGCTTTGAGTGCCAAAGCGGGATCTGCGCGTGGGAGGTCTCATTCCGTCCAGGAATTCACATGGCATCCTTATTGACCCAGAATACAACAGAAGTGGAAGGGTGGCCTACTTAAACATCTGACCAAATGGCGCCAAGGCGTGGCTGTTCCAGTCAATCGAATAGAGTGGTAGCTCCACTTACAGATTGAAAATAACAGAAGGACTTCAGTGTCACTTGAAAACTCCATGGTTTCGTGCATTTACAAAGCAATCGTTGCAGGAATACCAGTTACGGTCCTGGTTGAAAGGCTTGGCCATCGAATGCTCGAGGAAAGCACAAGGGCATTTGCCGTCTAATGTTTTCTAACCGAAAGTAGTATGGAATAGTATTCGCTAGATGCGTCTTGACGGAAAGAGACTCGATGGCGTAGGGCCGTAGGCAGAAGATGTATCAAATTAGGCCCACCATAAAACGATCGTCGTACGTATCAGAGCCGCAGTCGAAGGCTGTACTCCTACCCAGCTCCAGAAGATGATGTGTCGGATGCTGTGTCGTGGTGTGGGCGGGCGATGAACGATGCGAGGTGTGTGGTGCGTGGTGCGTGGTGCGTGGCCAGCATCCAATCCAGGCCATTAGCGCAGTTACATCCTAACCCATGACACAGCTTGACATCTACATCAACAAGTGTAATTTCACAGCCGAGGACGCCGCTACATCGTGATCCATTCCCATCACCAGATCTTCGTCCAGCCGAATCAATTCCCAATCCGGCCCTATATCACAAGACACGCCGCGTTGCCCCTCTTCCACCTCGATCTCAGAACGAGCCCAGATCATCATTGGATGACGTCGCATCATCTAGACTCCTCGCATTGCTCGATCAGACGAGGAACACAAGCCACGAGATACCCCTCACACCACGCATCCAGCGCGCCTTTGTCTGGGCTGCCCAATAAGCTGCGCGTGGTCACGTGCGCTAGGTGGAGTGAGAAGGAGCGATTGGTGCCCGCGGTCAGGAACGCCGGGATGAATGCAGAAGGGGGAGTGGAATGACGTGGGAGCAGAGGGGTGTCAGGAGCTGTACTTGAGCTGGAGCTGTCCCCTCGCCGTTGCTCGCCCATAAGCTAGAAGCCCCAAACCAGCAACCCGCAATCAGCACCCAGCAAGCCAGAGAAGCCGCCAACTGTAACCAACTTCCCGTATTACATACAATGGCGTCCGAAAACCCAAATCATGGCCTCCCAGACCAGTCGATAAAGGAGGCTCACGACTTCATGCACCACGCCGACCAAGAGCAGCACGAGCACGAAGCGGAGACGAAGCGTGGGCTGCCGGACTCAGCCATCGAGGCCGAGCATGAGTTTGAGGATATGGTCGATCACCAGGGCGAGCAGGTATGCTTCCTCGATGAGAGCATGTCGACGGCTTCATAGTACTGACTCTGAACCGCAGAAGAAGTCTAAACCCATCGGCGAGAAGGTGAAGGAAACCTTGGACAAGATATTGCCCGGGAAGTGACAGTTTGAATGCATATGGCGTTTTGGGAAAACATTACTAGTTGAAATTGGAAAATGCCAAGGCGTAATAGGATGAGATGATGGACGACATGTATGCTGAAATGTTCACGTTCACTTTACGTGGGTGTAGAATATTGCCAATTTGTGGGTTTGGTGACCGAAAGCAACGGAAAATTGGTATTTGGTATCTTTCCACAGCAGTAGCTTAGCACTGCTCCTTGACTCCACCCATCGGGAGCCATAAACCTGTAAACAAACGAAATCAAAGTTGGAAACAGTCTGCTACAGGCCGGTTCCTCGTCCAAAAGAATTATGGAGCATCGCAAGTGCACTAGTACTGTCCCTGAGGATACTGAGGTCCAGGGTACTGTGCTCCCTGCTGCTGATAGTTCATCTGGCCATTCTTGCCAGGCTGGTCGGCGACAAGGCGCGTCTTCTCATTCTCGCGGTATTGGGACTCCTTGTCCTGCTGCTGAAGATCGCAAGGCGCGCAGCAGCAAGCACATAGGCAATCTTTGCAACCGTTGCCTTGGAGGTGGTATTTAGCGCGGATGTCTCCACGCTGGATCATGGGGAGGATGAAGGAGAGGCCGAGGCAGGCAAGACCGGTGTAGCCAACGCACTACGACTCATTAGTTTGGGGCCCACTATGTGTGAATGTGGTCTGCATACCGACAAGTTGCAGGTAGAATATCCGCTCATGTCATTGTTGTTTCGGACACGATGATGAGTGCGGCCATAGGAAATGCAAGGGCACCACCAGGTCAGGCAGCCTGAGTATTTGTTAGTTGTTTTGGAATCATCCGAAGACGTCAGCCTTACAAGTCGAAAAGGGCGAGCAGCAAGCGCTGCCGGAGTGGTGCCAGTCTTGGTTCTGGATGACGCTCATTGCGAGGAGTGATTATTTGGGACGATTCGAAAGGAGAAAGGCAAAACTATGGTTTGGAATATGTCGCGCGGACTGTACTAAATATTGTCGACTTGCGTTGGAACCCCGAGCTCCAAAAGGATGAAAGGCACTAAGAGCGAGGAAAGGGTGGAGACGACCAGTTACGGAAAATACGACAAGGCTAAAGGAAAGGCCAGAATACATTTCAGCCCTTGCGGGACGTCCATCTCAATCCTTAAGTATGAACGCGCAGCCGCACGCTGAAATGAGACTGCGCCAGGCGTGCCGTCGCCATCTGTTGTACACGAGCCATGGCTGCTGGGGCTGATACACTGTGGATCGCAGTCTCCAAGCGCAGCTGCAGATCCCCGGGCCCACGGGGGTGATTCCAGCTAGCGCGAACGTAGTTCCCAGGGTCCAGCGTGTCTTCAAACGTTATCATTCAGTCGATACCGAATGCGATGATGTCTTTGGTCAGAATCATGTTCCTGCTGGGGGCCATAAAGCTCTGCCAACATAATCATCCCGCAGCTGATGGAGGCACAGGTGATAAACTAAGCAACATGCAGAGCGATTGACCAATGCTATGGCCTCAGCCTTACGGCGAGATCCAAATTTGGCCGTGGCTGTCGTGTCCGTGTTGCGACCTTGGGGGCTGAGGGATGTGGGTCTCGGATGCATTCGCGCGTGAAGGATCTCGCGTGCGAAGGTCGATTTCAGGTTGCTTGTGATACCCGGACAGCAAGGCCCGCTGCGTCATTATACAGGTGCTTCTGTTGTCGGTTCGGATATGGAAATTGGATCGCTGTGTTCGGCACGCTGGAGAGGAAGCTGAGCGAAACAGCGTGATGGGGGCCAGATGTGACGGCTGTTGGCAGCTCTCTGAGATTTAAAAGGCTGAGGATGCAGACTGTACTCCGTACATAGCGCGGGCCGTGGAGTCGTGGTCGGAGGCATTGGAAGAAGGCTGGTGTTGATGCGATGCAGGGGCACTCGTAACGGCGGCCTGCGTCCGAACTAGCTAGAGGCGCAGCCCGCGTTCCAGTTCAACGCCAGCGTCGACGGCCTTGAAGCACTCTCGTTGGTACTACCTTTGTTCGAGGCAAGAATGCGCACTCAAATTATCCTTCACCTCGTTGCTGCCGCTGTCGTTGCCTCTGCGACAACGCGCAGCTTGCCTCGTCGGTCGCAGTCGTGGGAGGACTACATTTGGAGCTACACGCCAGACTCGACGGCAGCCTGGTATGAGGAGAATGGTCTGCCACTTCCAGACCTCGCATCGCCAATTACAGCCGTTGAAACTAATCGGAGCTATGTCGTGAAACTGGACTGCGTTGCATGTCCATTCCGCCTGCGCTGCCAGTCGGTTGAGACCTGGCAAGAGCCGCCGCAGGACAATTCTCTTGTAAGATGCCCCCGATGTGAACCTCAAACACTGCTGACCTCATACAGTTGCTAAATTTCACCGTCGATGACACCACGTCCTCCCTGTTCCTCAATGGCCAGCGTATCGCCCCGATCGCCCCTCTTCCTCTCAGCATCGTCGCCTACCAGACGAACGCGAACCTCTCCGCCAATGTCATGGACAACATAACTAGTATGCATATGATTGACGAGTCGTGGAGAGTGGGGACAAAGTACGGAACTTTTGAGCTCCAGTATGAGCACACCGTGTTGGCTACCAAACAGCCCTTTGAGGAATGGTTGCAATTCGACATCAAGGCGATTCATATGCGACAGCAAAACAATCCAGGTAGCGCGAACCTTGACAAGGACGGGCAGAAGATGGTACAAGTCTTGCTTAGCCAGGAGATTCGCGAAGAGAAGATTCATCTCAGCATCAAGGACGTCCAGCTTGTCGAAAGGCACCACCGGGCGCAACCCATCAGAATGCCCTGTGGAAAGGATGCAATAGTCAAGACAGCCTATAACCCACTAGAGTGGGACTACTACGGCAAGTTTGGAACGTGGACTCGCACCATGCGCAAGATATGGTGGGGCATTGGCCATTTCTTCGACGTCAATGGGTTTTACATTATCATCGTATCAATTCTGGCCATAGTCGTCTGGCGAATCAAGCGCGAAATAATTGCCAAAGGGGCAAGGTCTATTGTACACGGCAAGGAAGATGAAGAAGCGGCCGTGCTCCTCGCCCCAGACTATGAAGACGCTCCTCCCGAATACTCTGATCTCGCCGCATTGTCTAATGAGGAAGAAGCGAAACAGCAAGCGTAGAAGCTGGACCATGTCGAGGTTTAGGTTGCATTCGCGCTGGCTTATCTTACTTAATTCGGTATCCTCTTGCGGCTGAAGGGCGCAAGAAGGGCGCTGTTTAGCATTACATGCAGTGCATGCATGCGCTATTGTGACTCAAATGAATCAAACATGCCCCTATTTAAAAGATATGCTTTCCTTTCCGGTTCCTGTCTCGACCTTCTCGACCCGGTTCCCATCCAACGAAACCGAGATATACGAACGAGCGGAATACCTCGTATTAGCTCTTGGCATTTTCAAGACATCCAGCTCAGCTGAGCACGATCCTCGCCTTCCCAGAATGTCGGTCGTTGTCGAACATTACAAAACGGAATGGCCATCGCAGTTCCAAGAGATCAGTGGAAGACTAGTAGAGCTCCTCTCGGGTGTTGAAATAATCTCAATCGAACATGTTGGAAGCACCTCTGTCCCAGGACTGGCTGCAAAGCCCATCATCGACGTTGATATCATCGTAGCTCGGGAGAGGGTCCAGTCAGCCATTGATGCATTAGTCTCCAATGGCCGCTTTACGTACATGGGTGAACTTGGCATAGTCGATCGGCACGTTATGCGCGACCCAGATCAAATCCCACGGCGGAACATTTACGTCTGCGTTGACGGCGCTTTCCAGACCCGCAATCACCTCGGCGTGCGAGATACCCTGCGGTCCAACCCAAATCTGCGAGACCAATACGGTGCCGTGAAATTAGGTCTCGCCGCCCAGGGTACCAACATCGTCGATGTGAGTATAGCCCCGACACAACGTGACTATTTGAAACATCACTTAAGTGATGTCTTAGCAGAGTTGGATCTAAGTAGTCTAAGTCACAGCCAACACCCATATTTCAACGACCTACGCTGACTTTGCATCGTGACCTTTAGTACGTGGAAGCAAAAGGCACAGTGATCCAGAAGATACTTAAAACCGCTGGTATACTCAACGAAGATGAACTCGCCTCCATACACGCGGCAAATCTGAAAGGTGAGCGCTATGGCGCCATCAAGACCAGCAGACTAACGATCCGCGAATTCGTCATGGCCGACGTCGCACCTTTCCACGCTCTAGAGTCCAACCCAGACGTCGTACGCTACCAGACATGGGGACCGAAGAGCTCAGAACAAGCGCACGAAGACGTCGCCCAGACTATCCAGAGCTCTTTCGTCTCGCCTCGCCAGGTCATCGAACTTGCTGTCGTACACGAGCAAAAGTTCATCGGGCGCATCGGCGCAATGATGAAGAGGAAAGACGATAACGACGTTGGACTTGACCCCCCGCACGCCGATATCTGGTTTTCTTTTTTGCCAGAAGTTCAGGGCCGGGGATTTGCGACCGAGGCCATGGAAGCTTTCATACCTTCCCTCGGTAGTCCGTTAGAATTGGAAATCGAATGCGACCCCAGGAATGCTGGGAGTTGGAAGATGGCGGAACGCCTCGGGTTCTCGAAGATTAGTCTCACGGAGAGGGTCTATGAGTGCAAGGGCGAGTGGGTGGATTCGTTGGTCTATCGCAAAATTGTGTAGCGCGGAAGATTGGCGTCACGTTGAAGATACAACTCATGCCACTCGATAACATACGAAGTTCACGATTCAAAGCAGTGGTGAGCGCGATGTGCTTCGCTTGTTGAGCCACGTTTTGGTGGTACCGGAATGTGGGCCATTGCCAGTGCCGACTTCTGACAATTGTTTCTCTATAAATACTTCTTCGGTTTTGTCATTCCATCTGTACGAGCCAAAAAGATTTTCTTGGTTGCTCTATATTAAGTGAAGACTGCGCATAGTATAGTATTGATATTTACCGCAAGATGCGTTTCCACAATCTCCCTCTTCTCGCAGGTCTCTGCATATTAGTCTCTCCAGCTCTGTGCATTCATCCTGTGGTAGCACAACTCGCAGACCCAGTAGGTCCACATCTACCCACATCATCTCTCAGCTTGACGTTGTCCTCCAGGAACTCCGCTTTGCGTCTGCCACAACCACGATACCTATGCATGGGTACAAAGAATCATTCTGCTATCCTGCACTACAAAGTTTGGTCCAAGTGGTGAAACGGTACTTCAGCTTGGTAATGGAACAGGCAGACCATACCTGACATGCCAAAAGGAGGCGCAAAATAGTCGCTCTGCCAAGACATGTTTCAACTGCCGTGTTGTGGTCTAAACAACACGTGCGCTCTTTCATCTCCCCTGTGGAGATCTTGGTATGGCTTTGGTCCCCACTGTGATATTGTAGCTGTGAATCGGGATGGAAAGAACTTGCTAGATGAGGCAGCTAATAGAAACTGGTGGGTCCCAGTGCTTACGGAGACCCTGACGCTAACGTTAAGGAGCTTTTGCCCTTATGTGCCTGTCATCGCGGCTGATCTAGGTGAATACTATTGCTACATGGCAGACAGGTTGTTAAAAGCCAAAGAGACTTGTCGTGGACTCATGTTGCCTTGCACGCACTTGACAACAAGATCGACACTTCTCGAAGACAGCAGAACCAGGGGCTAGCCTTAAACAAGCTTTATCGACGGCAGGCTAGCCTCGCGCTTACAGCAACGGCGTGCTTCTATAAATACTCCCGCCCGCCCCCTGTGGGCGATTGTCTGGCAATGCGACAGCTGCCGAGCGAGAACAATTCGACTGGACCCGGCCTTCGTATTCGTCGAGTGCTTGCATTAACTTGTCCCGCTTCTGCGCCGGTTTCCAGGAATCTGAAAGGCGTTCCGCTGCAGCTGAACAGGTTCTTTCCGAGATGAACCCGTTTCACACGCCATCTTGAGCATGTTTCTCGGTCAAACAGCCTCGAAAACTGGCCATTGGAGATGAAAGTAACTTTGACGCCATCTCGTGGAAGCTCGACGATCTCCTTGCTTGTGAAGTCTTTGGTAACTACTAAGTTGCTGATGGGATAGCACGTGAGACTGATGCACGCTGCCTGACCAACTGCACGAGCGATACTTGTTCCATGGATGATGCATTCAGTCTCGAAATTCACGAGCACTTGCCGAATATGTCCAGTGTTGTTGTGCTGATCAATATCACAGTGGCAAGGGACGGGGAACCGCTACGCATTCGCTCTGCTCTCACAATCGCTCGCCGGACCCCTTTCTGACAGTGGGAAAAGTAACGCCACGTGAAATGTGTGCCTGTGAGTCGAGCATCTCGGCGTGAAGGATATCTGGGAGCTGGCCTTGGTACACAGGCCCAGGCGAGATGGAAGAAATTGGCAGAGGTCAAACAAGACGGCCATAGCAGGGTAGTAAACAGCAAGAAAGGAGATCAGGTCGTGGAAAGCGCAGGAGTTTGCCGATGTGTCCATCGACCCTGGCACCAAGACATTGTTTCGCCTGGCAAGCTCTTGAATGGGCGAAGGCGTCAGAGAGCCTTCGAGGTGGACATGAAGTTGGGCCTTGGGCACATTGGCAACATAGTCGCCGAGTGAAGCCATGGCGGTGCCGTGTACTTGTGGAGACATGTCGATGGCGACGCTGTGGTGAGGGTCATGAACACGTGCGTTGACCCGAATGAGGCGTTCTGCGACAGCGGGAGGCTTCGCGTTTCCAACTGCGCTCTCCGCGTTTGACAGACGTTGTGCTGGACCGTGGAATGGTGGTGGGGGAGAGAGTTGATTTCGATGTGGGAGTTGGCAAGGGGAAAGGAAGCACATGCAAGCGAACCGCAAGAGGGAAGGCGCGACTGGGCTTATCACAACACGAGCTGGCATTGCCGCCGTCCCGCTTGGTCCAATGCCATGAATTGCCATGATACGCCTCTCGCCCTTTCGCTCCCCCTTCGCTGAAGTTCGCTCTGCCTATCGCACGACGCGTCCGCCACCGAGTCGCGCCCCCTGCCTTGCCCTTCCGTAGCGTGTGCCGAGACTCCTCTGCCCCTGTCAGCACGTCGGCCATAATATATGCACGAGATATCGAAAGGTCCCAGCTCCTCCCTAAAACGGTCGACGATGCCGTGTCAAGCCACCCTCAGCCTCGACAACTCTCCGTCCCTCTTGGACCAGGCCCATGGCTGGCGTGAGGGCTATTGGAGTCGTGCCGTGAGCCTGGCGCTCCCTCGAACATGACTTCTTCAACTCGCCAATCCCCTCCCCCCCAATTCCCACGAGAAGTCCACTCGTTGACTCTCTCTGCTTGACGACCAAACCGCCTGGGGGAAGTGCATTACACCTCTGCCATTCCACATCGTCAGACACGGGACGCAAGCCTGACTCCCCACAGTCAGCTGCATCACCTTCGTTGAGCGCGTGAAATCCGCCACTTTTTTCTCCATCCTCCAGACACTCTCGTTCACATTTTTTGTCTGCACATTGCTTCAGACCGTCGTTACTATCTACTCATAATAGCCACCACAATGATCTGGAGAAGCGCAACCCTCGCATGGGCTCTCCTCGCTTGTCAGCAATATCAACATGGGGTGACGGCACAGCAGACTTGGCCTGCATCCACAGACGAGCTCGAGGATATAATGTTCCTCACTGGAGGGCGCCGCTCGCGCAACTTCGCCGATCCAGTAACACCATGTTCCAAAGGAGCCGCTCCAGGGCGCATTGCGGCTGCCGAGTTTCTACGAACAGCCTTCCACGACATGGCTACGGCCAACATCTACCAAAATTTCGGAGGGCTAGATGCATCCATTGTCTATGAGCTCACCAGCGGCGATAATGTTGGACCCGGTTTCCGCACTACCCTCGAGACCTATGTACCATATTTCTCTAGTCGGACGTCCATGGCGGATCTCATCGCGGCCGGCGTTTATATAGGAGTTCGATCCTGTGGTGGTCCTGCCGTTTCCGTGGGAGGAGGCCGAATTGATGCCACCACGGCAGACGACCCAGGAGTACCCGCTCCGCAGAATGCCATAGGCACATTCAAGAATCAATTCCTTCGAATAGGCTTCGATAGCACGCAGATGATTCAATTCGTCGCTTGCGGCCACACGATCGGAGGTGTCCACACGAGCAACTTCCCGGACGTTCTTCCTGCAAGTGCTGCCGGTCCAAATGGTTTCAACTCCACCGACTCCACGCCCTCGGTGTGGGACAACAAGATCGCGACAGAGTACGTCAGTGGCACCACCAAGGACCCACTGGTGCAAGGGCCGTCCATATCAAACAAGCGCAACTCAGACTTTGTCGTCTTCAATTCCGATAACAACGTCACCATCACAGCCATGCAGCCACCGGACACTTTCGCCAGCGTCTGCAAAACCATGTACCAGAAGATGATTGAGGTTGTTCCTCCCGGTGTCACCCTCTCTCCGTATATAACGCCCTACGCAGTCAAGCCATACGATCTGCAGCTCACGCTGCTTAATGGTGGCTCAAGTCTTGGCTTCAGCGGTGAAATCCGGGTCCGCACCACCCAGCGCACTCAGACTGTGGCAAAAGTTCAACTCGCGTACAAAGATCGCACTGGCGCCACCGTCTCAGCTCCGATTGACACAACTCCTTCCGGCACTGGCACTGGACTCGACGACAGCTTTGCCTTTTTCTCCTTTTCAACCACGCTGCCTGCCGACAAGTCCATCTCGTCGTTCAACGTTGTCATCACTTCCTCAGGGGGTGGCTCCGAAGTGCAAGACAACAATGGAAATGGTTTTAAGGTCGACGACTCTATCATTTTCCAAGCCCCTCAAAGCTGCTTGAGCGGATCCGGTAATCTGACCGTCTTCGCTGCCGTTCGGGGTGCAGCGTCTTCTCCTAGTCTACAAGTTATTGTCAAAAACCCAGGGCCAAGCGGCATTATCGTCCCGGCTTTGTCGACTGCAACTGCTGCCATGGCTACTCAGACTTCTGCTGGCGCATATCAGTTGTACTCCGCGTCTTATACACTTACTGGTGCTCAGGCACAGTCTGCAATTTTTGGAGTCTTCGCTGGAAGCTCGTCCGACAACTACAAGGCTGCTAGCGTTCTGCCAACGGCTTGTGCTCCATTTGGCACTTCACCTCCGTCATCAACACCATCGTCATCTCCATTTGCGTTTCAAGGCTGCTATTACGACGCGGGTGCACCTCGTGCTCTTTCTGCAGACGCTACAGCAGCCGATACCATGACGGTTGAGACGTGCTCGACATACTGCTCCAGGTACCAATTGTTCGGCTTGGAGTATGGTCGAGAGTGCTACTGCGGCAACAGCTTGGATGCTACTAGCACCATTAGGGGCTTGTCTGACTGTTCCATGAAATGTGCTGGCAACGCTCAGCAGACTTGTGGGGCAGGCAATCGCATCAGCCTCTACAAAAACACAAAGTACACTGCACCAGTCAGTCCAAACATCCCTGGATACAGCAATTTAGGTTGTTACACCGAGGGCTCTGCTGGACGCGCTCTCACAGGTGGCTATACTGCGAATGATAATATGAACGTGAATACATGCGCGACCTACTGCAGTACATACAACTACTTCGGCGTCGAATATGGTAAGGAGTGCTATTGTGGCAATACTATCAATGCCGGTAGCGTGTCGACTGCGGCAAGCGACTGCTCGTATCTTTGTGCTGGCAATTCGACCCAGTTCTGCGGCGCAGGAAACCGTCTCAACATGTACCAAAAGGGAGCTTCTGCAGCATCTTCAACACCTGCGGCGAGTAGTTCGTCTGTCCCGGCCTCTTCGACAGTCTTTTCAACTACGTCGACAATTAGGTCGACCTCAACCGTCACGCCTGCAAGCTCCTCAACATCCTCTTCCGCATCCTCTACAGCAACCGGCCCCTCGCTCCCCGGCTACACCTACCAAGGTTGCATGACCGACCGCGTCGAAGCCCGCTCCCTGGGCGCCAAAACCCAAGGCAACAGCAACAACACCTACGCCAACTGTGCCGCCTTCTGCTCCGGCTACGCCTACTTTGGCGTCGAGTACGGCCGCGAATGCTACTGCGGCGACAGCCTCGCCAACTCGCCCACCACGGCCAAGGAGTCGGACTGTAGCATGCCCTGCTCAGGGGACGCCAACGCCGTCTGCGGCGCTGGCAACCGCCTCAACGTCTTCAAGTCCACCGCCGTCATCACGCAGCCCTCCAATCCGGCCATCCCCGGCTACACGTACGCTGGCTGTAGCAGCGACTCGGTGGGCGCGCGCATCCTACAGGGCGGCTATCTCGCCGACGGCGCCATGACGGTCGAGAAGTGCGCTACTTATTGTAATAGCGCAAAGTACTTTGGCGTAGAGTATGGCGGCGAGTGTTATTGTGGCGCTAGCTTCGCGAATCCGACGACTAAAATGCCTGAGGGCGATTGCTCGTTCTTGTGCGGTGGGAATAAGATGGAGTTTTGTGGCGCGGCGAATCGGATGAGCTTGTGGTCGAAGAATGCGTAGGGTGGTGTTTGTACGTGGCGAGGGAGACCAGCATAATTGAGAGGCGTTGCATGATATAGAGTCGCCTATTTAATGGATAATGCTTGATTAATGTCTAGAAGAGTTCTTCATTGCGGTCACTTTCTGATGTACATATAATACACAAATGCTATGCCGATATCCACATCAATCCTACATCTCACCTCTCTCGAAATAACATGTCACAGCGAGATACCCACATGTTACAGCGAAATCTCGCCCTTCCAGGTCCCTTCTGTCAACCCCAGCGTCTCAATGCAATGCTGCCACCTCGGCCCACCCCTCTCCTTCTTCCTCAAGTACTGCAACAGCTTCTGCCGCCGATGCACAAGCAACCTCAAGTTCCGCTTATTGTGCTTGTCGCCCTTGCCCCTCGTCTCGAGGAAATCCGCCAGCGTCTTGATCTTCGCCGTCAGAATGGCAATCTGCACTTCAGAGCTACCCGTGTCGGGACCGATCCTGTTCTTTACAGCCTCGACGTTCGTCTCAGGGCGCACGGTATGCTTCTCCTTCAGGTTGGTCAGATCGTGCAGCGCGGGGGCGCGGGAAGGCATGAGTTTGTCCGTGTTGTGACGGCCAAAGGTGCTGACGCAGCGGGCGATGTTGGCGCGCATGCGGTCCTTGGAGCTGCCATTGTCCAGGGCCGTGATGCGCGCAATGGCCTCGGCGGCGCGCTCGTGGTCGTTCTCGACTTGCTCGGCTGAGACGGTGACTTTCTGTGTTGTTGAGCCGCCTAGTCTGCCGGGGAAATAGCTGGATTCCTCTTGGCCTACGGCGACGGTTCGTGGGACTGCGAGGTCCTTGGATGCTTCCAAAGATCGTTGGACGTCCTCAGGTTTGAGCGCGTAGTTTAGGTGCTTTGTATCCTGGGGGACCTTCTTTTCGGGAGGGAATTCGATTGGCGAACCCGTTTCGAAGGACTCGACGAAGGGGGTGGAGTTGCCGCGGATAGGGTCGCCGAGGGATGAGAGACGTTGCTCCTCCAGCTCAGCACGTCGGGCCAGATTGGCAGACTTCTTGCGCTCCCGTTGAGCAATTATATATGGATCGCGCGTGACATTCTTTCTCAGACGCGAGGTCTTGGATTGGGTGACAGGAGTTGATGAGAAGGGTCGCAGGGGGAGCGTGAGTGTCTGGGGAGTTGAAGCTGCATGGATTAGCAGGGCAATTGACAACGGAGTTACAGACATACGTTTTGCTGCCCGAAGGCAATTTAGAAGCGGTATTCGCGGCGGCATTGCAGTAGCAGATCGCGATACGTCGATGATCTTTCGTCGCATCTCCCAAAACTTCCTCTGCAGGGTTTCTCCGAGGCTGCCGAAGCCTTTCCTGTTTCGGGCAGTTGATCCGGGCGAATTTCGCGAAGGCGCACATCGAAATGGCCCCTCCAACCAAACTTTGATCACGGCCTCTCTCTCTTTCTCTATACACAAACGACTTCTCGTCGCCTCCTCGTGTCAATCCTTCAAGATGGCCCCCAGCAATCTGCCCGCGATCTTCAATCCCACGTCTCAGGACGTGGAGATGCTCCTCGCCGCTCAGTGCCATCTCGGCAGCAAGAACCTCCAGGTGCATATGGAGCCGTATCTGTGGAAGACGAGGCCCGATGGCATCAACGTCGTCAACATTGGCAAAACGTGGGAGAAGATTGTTCTCGCTGCCAGGATCATTGTCGCCATCGACAATCCCGCCGACAGTACGTTTGCAGCTCCAACGATTCGAGGGAGCTCAAGCACTGACTGAGCTTCACAGTTTGCGTCATCTCTGCCCGTCCGTATGGCCAGCGTGCCGTGCTCAAGTTCGCCGCTCACACCGGTGCCGTCGCCATCGCCGGTCGCTTCACCCCCGGTAACTTCACCAACTACATCACCCGCTCGTTCAAGGAGCCGCGCTTGATTATCGTCACGGACCCGCGCACCGATGCTCAGGCTATCAAGGAGGCTTCCTACGTCAACATCCCCGTCATTGTAAGCTGGAGTCGAGGTGCTTAGTGGGAAATTAAACGTTGCTAACAAGCAAAGGCCCTCTGCGATACCGACTCCCCGACCGAGTACGTTGACGTTGCCATCCCCACCAACAACAAGGGTCGTCATGCCATTGGTCTCGTCTGGTGGATGCTCGCCCGTGAGGTCCTCCGTCTGCGCGGCACCCTCGCCTCTCGTGAGACCGAGTGGGACGTCATGACCGATTTGTACTTCTACCGCGATCCCGAGGCCGAGGAGAACAAAGACTCTGCTGGTGTCGAGGAGGCCAAGGTTCCCGGCGCTGACGAGGTTGGCACTGGCCCTGTCGAGTCTGGCTTCCAGTCTGAGTGGGAGGTCACTGGTGCTTCTGCCGGTGCCTTCGCTGCTGCTAGCGGTACCGCTGCCGGCGCTTCCTGGGATGCTGATGCCGGCGGTGACTGGGCTGCCAGCACCGCTGAGGGCGCTCCTGCTGCTACACCCGCTGCTGCCGAGTCTAGCTGGGGCGCTGAGCAGAGCCAGGGCCCCATCCAGTGGTAGATGCTCCCCTCGCGTCCGACCAAGCATCTTCAACTTCTCTTCATGTCGACTACCCTTGGGACTAGGAGCATGGCACGGGAAAAGGTGTTTGCAGATCATCTGAGATCAGGAATATAACACGAGTTCAAAATCTTTTACGGAGAATGTGCGGATATGAAGGGATAGATCCAATGGCGCTTACGAGGGAAAGATACTCGGTTTCGAGGGAAAGCCCTGTGCCGGCGGTCCGGGTGTACTTGATCTGGGACACCGTCCCTTCAATCCAGCCTTTCTCCTGCACGCTCAGTACCCTGATGCTCGTGATGTGCTGCCATTGACTGTGACCACTCTTGATGGCTGAATGCATAAATCATCGACATTGAAAGAACTTCTAGTACATCCGAAGCAGTGGTATCTAATCCGAGTCCATTCCCAATCCTACCGAAAATGACATTGGTTCTTCCCTAAAAACATCCCTCACTCCTCCTCGCTCTCCTCACTACTATTCTCAGCCAACCCCTCCATCATCTCCTTATAAAGCAAATCATCCTCATCCTCCTCAACCGGCAGCCCCGCCAAACTCATCTTCCTCGCCCCGGCACCCCCTCCCCCATGCGCCGCAGGCCCCAAATCCAGCACCTCAACATCCCTATCCTCAACCTCATCATCTTCCTCCCCATCCGCATACTCATCCCCACCCAGCCCCCCAATCTCAAACTCCCCACCATCATCATCCCTCGCCCGCGCACCACGCGCCCCCCTAGCCCCGAACCCAGGATTCGGAGACCCCTCGACGCTGTTCGCAGCAGAGGCGAGCGATATGGGTCCCGCGGACGGGGACCGCAGGTGTGAGAGCGAGCCCAGGCCGATGGATTGGCCGAGGCCGAGCGAGGCGAGGGCAGAGTGTTTTGGGCGGGGCCGCGCGTCTGGGACTTCGATTTCGATGACGTTTCGGGCGGAGTCGGAGTCTGAGTCTGGGTCGGGGGAGGGCGCGCGACGGTGGTGGGGAGGGGAGGGGAGGTCGGGGGAGGCGGGGGCGTCGAGGTCGGAGTCGTCGGATGAGTGCACGGTTTCGGCGGATTTGATCTTGGAGGAGGGGGGGGGTGCGGCGGGTTTGGTGGATTTGGGTTTGGGTTTGGGGTCTGGTGGGGGGCGGGTGCTGGCTTTGCGTTCGAGGCGCACGGTTGGGGGGGCGGGTTTCTTGGTGGTGGATTTGCGCGTCATGAGCACGTCTGGTTCGGGGCTCTTCCTCTTTCTTGTCTTTGCGGCGGGTTGTGTGGGTTTGGGTTTTGAGGTGGGTGCGGCGGCGGGCTTTCTGGCGGCCATTAGGGGTGTGTTCATTGTTGAGCCAGTGCCAGTGCGGTAGTCTGGGCTTGAGGGGTTATATTCGCTCTCGTCGCCTCGCTTTTCGCCGTCTTTTCGCAGAAAGTGTCTGAAGTCGTAGGGGTTGTCTGGATCTGGATCATCGTCCAAGTCGTCTCCTCCACCCTCATCAAACAAGTCGTCTGTTCCCGCCGTATCCTGACTATCGTTCTTGACTTTCTTGGGAATGAGTTTCGGATGGGATGATGAGACGTCGGCATGGTTTTTTGTCGCGAGGTTGAAGGTGTATGTCGAGGACAAGGGTTCAAGCGTAGCCTTCTGCGCGGCGGGATCGAAGATCAGGACATACGACTTCGTCCCTGCCGCCCTCGTGCCCGTGAATGTGTACATGTCGGCGTTTTTGTTGCCATCTTTGTCGTCGAGGGTGAGCGTGTAGCGGCCGGAAGAGGAGGACGTGAGAGTTGTATTTCGTGTCGAGGTCGTCTGCTCAGGCTTGTGGTTGACTGTTTGGAGCGTCAGCGCCATTGATGAAGTCATTCACGCAAGCGACTCACACTTCAGTGAGCTGTATGAGGGCGTAGAGCTGTTGCCCTTCACTATTCGATCGCTGAGGTGTAAACTGAAGTGCGCCTTTTTATACGGGTCCAGCACTCGCGGTGAGCGTCCTTCGACCATCGGGGACGCCATCGCGCCCAAGTCGAGATGAAAGCAGGGTGCAGTCGGTGTAGAGTCGGGTTCGCAAGAGAAAAGAAGACAAGAGCAAATGAGGGGAAGCGGTTCAGGATTTGCCCGTCAAACCTGCCGTGCTTTGTTGGAGACGTGGAGGCGGAGAGGGAGTGCGGCTCACTCGATGGGCTGGTGGGCGAGGGATCCCGATGATCCGGGCGCTGCAGCTGGTTGGTTGCACGTCTCAGATTCAGCGGGAGCGCCCGGCCAAGTCCCACACCGGCTAAATTTAGTCCTCACTCGTCCTCGCCCATTGTGGATAGCGGCATCTTTTGTTTGCTGGCTTGTTGAATTTTGAGAATTGTCGTGAACCTTGGTACACTATTTTAGTAGTGGTGCAGGCCAAGAATACCGGGCAAGGACATTGGAGAGGTGGATGATTAAATACCGGTACGGCAGGTGTTTGAACAATCAATGTGTGGTCACAGAGCATCTCCGTCTTCGTACTGCTTTGACCAAGTGGCTCTTGCCTCCGCCAGGGAGTCGCCTAAAATGTCTCTGCTGCGTCGTACGCCGCCCTGATCTTTCCACTATGGCCATGCAGTGATCCGCCACTATAGATTGCGGGAGAGCAGTAAATGCGGTCCTTGAAGCCGTCATTGCAGCCCCCACTCAACTCCCTCCACACGTCAATCACAATAATGGACCCTTCAGATTGTAGGAATTGGGCGCGGAAATCTGCCAAACAAGCAGGACATGTGAGCTGGCAGTCCGGGATTGTTTCCGGGAGCGAGTGGCTGATCGACGAATCTGCTGGATAGGTGCAGTCATTTGGGTCCCTGTACTGCAGCTTCGACGCATAAACGTGCGGACATAGATAGAACTCGCCCAGGATGGCATAGCGTTCAGCTGGCTTGAACGAGCGCCATGGTCCCGGAAGGCAGATTTGATATTGAACGTGGGTAATGACAACGGCTCGGGACTTGGGCGTTGAGATCCGAGCGTCTGCTGTATAACTGATCTTGAGCCTAAAGACCGGGTCACAAAGTCAGCTGAGTTCTCGAGAGTAAGGGCATTGGCTTCAAACGCTTCGTCTCAGAAGACTGCCAAAGGCTCAACACCCATCAAGTAGTGTTCTAGCTAGGCCAGTCACATGTAACGGCAGCAGTCGTTTTATAGCCTGAGCTGTCATACCCGTGATTGGCCTCTTCCTTGCTGAAACCAGCTTTTGCTACTTTATCCGCCTCGATGGTCCATGGTTTGCGTAACGAACCTTTGCAGCTCAGGAGTGAACTGCACGGCCTATTTCGGGTGTGGTAAAGAGCCTCTATCTTCCGGGCTATGAATGTAGAAGCAGCGTAATACCTGGATGGGCCAGCTGAATATGGTTTGTTAGCATCTCGAACGGCTAATAGAGCTTTCAATTGGGTGTCCGAGTGGAGGCAGGTCTGCATTGAGCACGAACAGACCAGGTCTAGACAGTCTAACGTACCTTTGTCGTGCCTCTTCCGCAGCTGTGGCCAGGCAATGGAGTCGTCCCATGGTCGAAGGACATCGCAATAGTCGCAAGAAGCATACTGAGGCAAATCACGCGATAGTTGTAGCGTGAAAGCTTTCCATTCAGAATCGTGCATTAGCAGAGGATTCCAGGCCCTGGTCCCGACTACATTGAACATCTTGTGAGACGTGAGCGCCAATGACGCTGAAGCGGATGGTAAAAGGCAATTGGCAATCTCTTGTAGTATCTCGGTGGGTAGGCTCTCAAAACGACTTGCAGCTGAGGTCTCCGATCTTGCTACTGGACTCAAGTCCTGATCCGCACCAGCTCAGCACCGCACAATCGGAATTGACACTATTTAACGCACCGATGGGTGTGTCTTTCCACATTTTTCGCAGTACCAATCTGGCAAAGAATCTCCATGGAGCTTGTCGGACGCGCCAAAAACAGAGGCATGGAAGTCGCACCGGGAAAGGCCTGGGCATGGCAGAATGTCTGTCCAACTGAGGGAGGCGGAATTCTCCATCTGAGCGTGTCTCTACTCGCAGATCCAGAACGATGCGAGTGGTATTGTACTCTCCAAAATTTGTATATGGGCGGGCGACTGTGACGGAGCCAGGTTGGGTTGGCAAGGCGGAGGGCAAGTGTAGGTAAGATTGGTGGCCAGGAATAGCGTCGGCAGGCACCACCCGACCCTTCAGCTTCAAATGTTCTCCCCCACCTCAGCCGCAACATCCACCGAACACTTCGCACGGCCACGCTGATCGCATATTGCAGTCATGATCAAGGTCTGTTCATTTCATACGCTTGTGTATTATATGCTCCAACTCGATCCATTCTGGCCCCCCTCCATCCACACCCATGCATTTCCAATTCAATATTGCAACCGACCAACACCACCCAATATGCATTTCGTGTCCATCATTCCGCTTCATTCGACATCTTGTCTTTTCCTAGCATTTGCACTTTCCTTCCGTCTCCGTTGCTGGTGGTGGTAGCCAAGGGAGGACCGGTGTCGGTTGCTTGATGTCGCATTTGCCAGGCTTATTATGACACCATCCATAGCAGTCGTCATCCTCATCACAGGTTCCGTTCTTTCGGCAGCTTCCTATTGCGCAAGCCTGGTTGCAGCATATGGCCCCCCCAAAGCACTGTGAATACTCGGTACACGGTGCCCCGACGTTCGCGGGCGTTCCGGTACAATCTCCCCAAGCGCAAACGTTTTTGCAACAATTCGCCCCCAAGTAGCATTCACTTTTGCTCTTGCACGGTCCACCAATGTCGGCGCGAGGTTTGAGCGCTGTGGCTGAGGTTGCGCTTGCGATTGCCAGAAGAGAGAATAACATCTGCTGGATATGCATTGTTATTGGACTGATATCGATACGAGGATATGAATAAAAGATGGCTCAGTGAGGAGAAGAAAGACGCCCGAGGTTTGAGGATATCTACAGACTTAGGAAGGGTGAGTCAAGTTCTATTTATCTTTCCACGATGGGCATATGTATCACGCCGTAACCGTGCGCCTCGTTTCCAGCACCCCGGAGTCGGATTCTCTTTGGCGCCCTCCCGTCGATCTTCTCAGCCTAATAATGTCAAATATTAAGCAGCAGTTGTAAATCGACAAGCATAGGCGGGAAAGGGGTGTGTGGTTCATCAAAATCTGTCCCGAAGCCGGAAGTCGCCTTGCGCCCCCCTTCCAGTTACTGGAGGCTGGGACCACGGTCCCTCGGTACGCTCCAGATATCTAACTTAACGTGACTGGACCTAATAATAGGAGCTCAAACTGAAAACTAAACTTCATCCACGTCTCGTTTGTGGGGACAATCTAACCGGTTAAAGGACTACATTCGCCAGCGTACCCGGACGGCAACCGCGATGCAATATACATCCAGTCTCTCACGCATAACTAATCTATAGATCTCACCTCCAAGCATCCCAGCACAATGGGCAGACGCCGCTGCAACCGAGATCTCCCACTAGAACCTCATTCCTCACCACCATGTCGACGGCAGCGGGGTAACCATTGCATTGGCACGTCGGTGATGTGACGTGAAATACGAGCAAGTTTTGTTGCTTACCCACCATCGCTGATAGAAGATGTCAGCTCATATACGGCAATACACTGAGAATCAGTGGATTGGCGTCAATCCTTTTGGTCTAACAGAAGACTATCGAGTTTCGTGCATTCATTGCAACCCCTCAATCACACAGGCAAACCACGGCATGCTCTTCGGCATTGGTAATGAAGTCGACACTGCACCCTGTCCATGGCTTCTCGTTTTCGATGCACGATGTCTCGTGGGTTCTCGATCCTCGGACCGATTCATCCGATATTTCAGTGCCATGGGTCTTGAACGAACAAGACAATCAGCCCAGCCTCGGGATGTCTTTAGATGCCCGAGGGTAAAAGCCGGAAACGGAGACCAATCAGGACGTCCAAATTCTGCTGGCTTTTACTTTTACACAAGCGCAAGCGGCTGTATTTCGTGGTGAGTGCTTAATCCTGATTCAATGACCTATACACAACCTGGCCAGAAGCTCTTCGAGAGGATGAGCACCAGGCCTTGTTGAATTCTCATAGATACCCGCAGTGCACACCTTAATGATTGTTGTCATTGCGTTCTAGAAATCATTAAAGGTACTTATTCGCTTTTGCCCTCACTTTTGATGTACATCAGGAGACGTCCATGAGTGTTTCTTAACCCAACCTAGGGTTACCAATGCGCCTTTGTTCCCCGTAACTGTATTAACGTTTACTTTCCTGACTTTCATGATCTACAAAATCCCATTCAGCCGTAAAGGCACTTGTGATGACAATGAATTAGGGGGCATGACCCCAGGCTCTCTCAAGAAGACTGCTCTACTGAATAGCAGCTTCAACACCTCACCTCTGCACTCACCGAGAACCTAATTTTACTGGGTTAGACGTCAGAAACGTTAATACAAACCATAGAGACTCGCGAACACGATAAACGAAAAGAAAACCACAGCAAAACGGCACACTCATCCATTCCCAACACGAAACCATCACCATACTTTCTCTAAGCCTAGCAATCTGCTCACGAACTACCACACAGCCCCCCAGCACCCTCCATCTACGAAGCACCAACGCCCCCTCGATCCCGTCCTCTCGAACCGCGCTTCAAACACACACCAAACCCCCGACCCACGAACCCTCCCTTGATAAGCCTGCCCGCTCTGTAAAGCCAGAAACCAAAAACCGAGCATCACGCTTGCAGTCCACCACACTTCCCCTCCATATCTCCCCAGTCCAAGAACCCGTCGCTTCTCACGTCAAAAGATTTACACCAACCAAGTCCTGTCATTGAGAAGCTTGGAAAGTGGAGGGATACAGACGCCGTATTGTGAATACCTCAAGCCCCGTGTCGTATGGAGACGTGCGTCGCTCAGGGCACGATATGCTCTTCGACAAGGGAGAGAAAGGCGGCACGGGATTGAGAAGGATGGGTGCATACTGCAGCGTGAACGGAGGGGTTCCAGCGCTCTCCATACACGCTGCACTCCACGCTCTCGAAGCTGAAGTACGTCGAGCACACTTTAGACTGTTGCGCAGTGTCGCTGCTCAAACACCCAAACTCCAGGCCCATGCTCATCTTCACTTTACAACAGCACCACGCACATCTCACAAATCCTCCAATCACCCTCAAACCATGACATTCGGCATATACTACTCCCTAACCTATTCCTCGTCGCCCATATATATACGTATCCCATCCCTCATACCATAGCATCGTGTTCTCAGAGAAAAAAGTAAGGGGATGATGCATGCATGCATACGCACCAACGCCATGCTCAACATGCCCAGCCATGCTATGCAAATGCCCCAGCAGCCGAGGTTCCCAGCCCTCGCCCTCGCTACGGGCGTCGAAAAGGAAAAGAGAAAAAAAAAAGGGGGGGTATATATACCTCGACACTAAGCATCGTCTTCTGCTGTATTACGTCCTCCATGCTGTGCTACCCAACGAGCCAAATGCCAGAGTGATGGGTGAGTGAGTGAGTGCTGGGGGATTCTCACATCCACCAAAAGAAGCCGATGAACAGGCCCAGGAGCCCCAGACCCATGCCCTGTACTTCCTTCAGTGGAGTTCCGGGCGCTGCACCCTTGGTCGGGCTGGGGCTGGGTGTTCCCGCACTCCCCGTTGGCTGCTGCCCGCCGCCGCCACCGGTAGCACTACCCGTGGCCTGCGCATCAAACGTTTGGCCCAGCGTCGGCAGCGCCTGGTTGGCCTGCACCTCCCAAGTCTCGTCAGTGAACTCGGGGCACGGGGGCGCCGTGAGGCTTGGGTTGTACGCCGATGCCTTGACGCCCGTGGGGTTGAGCGTGGCCCACTGTTTGCTCAGGTTCTCAAAATCGGGCGAGATGGGCGTTGGCTTGCCTGAGCGTGGGAAGCCATCTGGGGGCGCGTCGGGGCCCGGTTCGACCTTGTCGCCGTAAGAGACGAGGCCGTACTCGTTGGCTTCCATGATCCATTCGTAAATGATGGCGCCCGACCATACGCCGATCATGTCTTTGCCGAGGATGGAGGCTTGGTCATCGAAGCTGCGCGGCTTGGGCTTGATGCAGCCGGTTTCGGAGAGAAAGATGGGGATGTTGTAGTCGGTGGCGTTCTTGGTGAGTTGGTCGTAGCCGGACTGCGCGTACGAGGAGGCGCCGCACCATTCGTAGGCATTCAGAGAGAAGAAGTCGAGGGCCTCACTGGCGTTGCTGCCGCATGCCATGTAGTTCTGGAGCATGGGACGTAGAGTCGAGATGTCGGCAGCCGAGTAGCCCACGGGGATGTCTCGGTACTTCTTCGAGTTGCGATAGGCTTTGAGGTCGCGGGCGGCCGCTTTGACGTAGGGAGCAGCGACGGAGCCATTGCCTAGCAGGTGTTAGAGCAGAAATTGGCGTGGAGGGAACGGGGTCATACCTGTTGTGAGGACCTCGTTGCCGACGAAGAAGCCAGCCGTGTTGTCGAACTGCTGGAATTCGTCCATGACGGCCTGGAAGGCCTCGAGCTGCGATTGATTCCAGTGAGGGCCGGTCTGGATCCAGTCAGCGCTGCGTCAATAGAGACGAATGCTTGCCCGTACCTGCTCAATCTGCGTGTCGAAAGTATCCAGGTCCACCCACAGGTATATGCCAGCGTCTGCAAATGTCTTCATACAATCCTTGTGGTCTGCCGAGGGATCGACATGGTAGACGCGGATCGAGTTTGCGCCGAGCTCTTGCATCAATTTGGCGTCGAGTTCGCATTGCTTGTTGTCAATGAGTGGGTCATCGGGAACGAGCTGGTAGGCAATGCCTGCAAGCACCTGTTAGCATTCCTTCGTAGTGTACTGGGTCAATTGAGCTCACCCTTGAGGAAGAATTGGTCGCCGTCGCTGGTGAAGAACTTGGAGCCCTTGATTGAGAGGGTGGGGATGGCATTCACAGCCGTCAAGGCGGCGAGAGCGCACGTCAAGATAGCGGAACGCATGGCGATTCCAATGGGACAATCGAAAACGACCGTGAGGTGCAAGTGGAGGGTCGAGGGAGGGAGGGCAGCACAGATAGGCGTTGGTTGGTGAGCAGTGATTAGAGTGAGCGTTTCAAACGACCAAAGGATCGGGCGCTTTTGTTTGCTACCTTGCGGCGCAAAGCTCCTGCCTCAATTTCCTGCGACTGCACTGGGCAGCGTGAGCGAGTGAAGGATCGATGTCAATCGACGAGGTGGTGAGGAAGCAAACGAGCGGATTCCTGCCGACCTTTCTCTCTCGCGATGGGATGGCAGCGAGGACGAAGAAGCGGAGGGCGCAGTCGACGACGACGATGCACGAGCGATGCAGCGGCGAGCGGCGACGGGCTCCACCCAACAAGCAACCCCAAGTCCAAGGGCCATCTCGGCAGGGAAAAGTCAAGATTGCACGATTCCCATCCTGCCGCAAAGGAGCAGCAAAGCGATAAGAAACGCGTCCGCGCGAGGGTTAGCGGACGTCACTGCCGCGCCGGATGCGCCCCGTCATTGGTCCGAGTCGTGCACTGCAGCCCGAAGCAGCTGGCGCGGGCCTGTCCAGCGAGAAACAAGAAACAAAGGCGCGCTTGAAACATGGTGCTTGGCCGGGCCACTGAGAGCCGCACACGACCGCACACGACCGCACTCCGCTGAAGCTATGCACCGTCCGCTCCTCAACAGCTTTCCTTCACCCTCATCGCCTCCTCGCCTACTCGAGTCTCTGGAAAGGGGTGTCGAGCCTGCAGACTGCATATGACGAAGGGGCAGACGTGATGACGGCCTGCCTGCATCCAAGACATCCATATTAGTTTTGGCAGGGGTCCGCTCCCTGCTTTGCGGTCGCGAAACCACGGGCGGTTACACCTAACGGCTTGACAGGCCACGACGTTGAGGCTCTGGTAGCATCCATGCCGTTGCGCGCCCTCGTACGACGGAAATTCACGGAAGGAAACGTCCAGAAAGCGAGTCGGGGGAAAATCAAAGGAGCTGAGCCTTTGTATTGATCGAAGAAAGTGCCTCGTGGCCGAAAGTATGGTAACTTACAGGAGAAGATAAGAGTATATACATAAAGGAAATGAAGCTCAACAAAAGGACGAACCAAGCCAAGACTTGGAGATATTGCTCCATCCTTGCAGCACATCTACGCCGATCTTGCCGTCGGTCGGTGATGCTTCCTGGAGCGATGCTGCTTCGTGCATGGAGTCGAGGTGCTAGCAGCCGCAGCGACCGAAGTAACTGGAGTCGACATAGATGAAGCGACCGGAGTAGCCGTAGACGAAGAACTTGTCGTGGATGTCAAGTCTTCTACAACGACAGAGGACGAGACTGCCGTGACCATGGTTGTAGGGACACGGCTAGAAGTGGAAACGACTGCGCTCAATGTCGACGACGCTGGGTTAGAACTCGCTTCGAAAATATCCGTCTGTGCGCCCTCGGCCCATCCGCATTTTTGGTTGTAGTTGGGAGTGGTCCACTGCTCTGTCTCGATGTTGTTGCCAGTCCATTGGTGCCAAGCGAGCATCTGCTTAGCACCCTTGACGCACTTGCTCTGATCCTCTTCACAGTATGTCGGGACCTGTGCTTTGGCCAGAGGCGCTGCGTTCGGAGAAGCGCCCGTCACCTTGCACTTGAAGCCTTGCATATACCTGGAGCCATCAGCATGTTAGCACACGAGAGCAAGAACAGCCAGCTCACATGTTCGCCTGTCCACATCCATTTGGGATCCACAGCCACGCACAATGGCAGCCCTCTTCGGGGCAAGCAGCTAGATCTGGGACCTGGTACGTGGCAAGCCTCTTCCATGGCGTATGGTACAAGGTGGAGAAAACAACCAGGTTCTCCATCGTCACGTCCTTGATGTCGGAACTGTAGCTGATAGCAAAGGCGGTCCCCCCAGCGGAACTTTCGTTATACGTGTGCATCGCCCCATCCTCCTTCAAGCACACGGCAGGAGTACCATCCGTGTTCCATCCATTCCAGTTGTCCGGGTGGTCACCACCATCCGGCCACGCGCTCGCGAATTTGCCATCGTATGAGAGCGTCGTTTGGGCGCGGTTGTGGGCAAGCTCGACGGTAAAGTTTCCATTGGCTGGGAGTTCAAGGAATTCGCCAGCTTTGGGTGGAGCCGCATCGCAGCCTCGTTCATGTTGGAACCACCAGTCCTCCTTGGTCAGGTTGTATAGCGGGTTTACTGCCAGGTTTGTATTCGCGTTGTCCGTGGTCAAGTCGTTTCCACCTCTGCAGTACATTCCTGGGGCCCAGGCTGCCGTATGAGCCAAACTCGTTGCCGCAAGGCCGAGGCAAATAAGCACTTTTTTCAGCATGGTTACGATGGAGTCTCGAAAGGGGCAATGTGGAAATGTAGTGTGCGAGGACAGACTTTGCTGCCGAAATGGATAGAATGAATGGACGCCGTCAAGGCTTCAAATGAGTGACGAAAAGAAATGTAGACAATAGGTAACGAAGGAGGACAAGTCGGTGAAGGGGATTGCTCCTTTCCAAGCTATATAAGCTGGTTCCATCGCACTCCAGCTCCTCACCCATTCGTCTCGGCGCAACCAAGTGGCGCAAATCCCTACCTGCGAGCCGTACCCGTGGCTCCACATGCCTCCAGATTGTCGTATACGTACTCCCAAACTAGACAAGAGCAGACGAGGCTGAGATGTAAATCTCCTATTCCTCGTGACATGAGACGGTTGCTGATGCTTGGTGCCGCCAAGCTAGCGGGGCACGCTCTCAAGAACACAGCACGAAGACTAACCTAGCCCGCAATCGGGTTTTGATAAGAGATTAAGGCTGCACTTGGGTGCGGGCGCACAAGTTCTCATTTCCAGCGTGCGTTGTGGGGAGGTTGAAACGCGGTGCCGTGTTTCAAGGTGGGCGTTTTATTTGGTGGCGGGCGGGTGGGTCCCCGACTACCGGTAGCATAAAATCTGCCGGGTGGACGCGACCCACAACACGTGCTGATATACTGTGTCCAACAGTCGGTGAATGGCACGGGAGGAGCTGCAGCTGGAGTTGTGTGACTTCGATTGTCATGGAGTTTTGATGACCTCGACTACACTGTCCAATATTCTTCAGCCTGTGCTAATATCTCTTTGCGCAGCAAAGAGCGCATTGGTGCCCTCTCATGAATCGATAGATCCAAAAAGATACGTCATTATAGAGGCACATATCCATGACCTCGTTTGAGTACTAAGCGTTCCATACGGGCCAGGGGCACGCGATTGTCATCGCATAAAGTGTACGTCTAAAGACATCTCCGAATTGATGCAAGCTCGCGGTGATAGATCGAGGCCAGCACTAGGTTTTTTAGAAATGGGATTTTGATCCACTTGTCCTCCCTCGTTGAAGCCGTGGCTTGTTAGTCGTGAGTAAGGTAAGCATCCGTCAGCGTACTTCGCCAGGCTGAGAATAAAGGACAATTTTCGTTCTAGATTTTGCATTGCACGACTGTGCTTCGCGAAGAAGGCCATGTTTGCCCCTTGTTTGGTCAGAAAAAAGTCAATTTTGTTGGCTTTTGATTAGCTGTTGCTATTCATTTTGCGGGACCCCAGTCTAGCTCACGAAGTCTCGTTCGTCGGCTCATGTGCAAGTCGTGGAAAATTAATGTATCCTGACCAATGGGTAATTGCGCCGTGGGCAGATGCATTTGCGTATATTGTTCCAATCTGACTCTGATCCGGCTCTATTTTAGTCATGCGAAGCGAAGAGACGGCTTACTCACAGACACGGTACTGACCTCTAGGTACCACGCCCCTCAGCGTTGGCATGCTGCAAGCCCCGCCCATCGCCGCAACTGAGATCCTGAGCGCAATCTACAGAATTATTGGAAGTTCCTAAACGGGGACAATCTCTATAAGGCAACATGCAGAGTCTACGTCGATATTACATTCGAGACTCGGGGTTTTCCTTTGCGCGTGAGACGAGGAGGGCGTAGGCGACACAAGGCTGCTGTTGGACACCTATGCGATGCCATCGAGACGTTGAGCGGACGGGGCGAAGGTTTGATGATATAAAGGCCTGCTGGCTCGGTCGTTGGCTGATCCTTCTATATTGAGACTTTCATCATCCTGCGCAACTTTCATCGGCATCCTTAACTACAGTATCCTGAAGTAGAGGGCTGCATCGTATCGGCATGATGTATCTTGCCATCTTCTCTCTCGTTGCACTTGTCTCAACTGCATCTGCAATTGGAAATGCCGCAGTAGTGAACAAGTGCGATGATCCGTTCTACCTGTGGTCTGTTGGTGGCGCTATTGGTCCCATGCAAGTGGTTTCTCCAGGTATGCATGCTATGGAGGCTCGAGGAAGGTGCCCACTAACAACCAATAGGTGGCTTGTATGCCGAGCCTTTGCACCGGGATCCTAGAAGTGGCGGAGTCGCTATCAAGATAACTGCGGTCGACAACGGGCTGCTCAATGGCGCGGCCCAGTTAATATTCGCATACACAGTTGACGGGGATCAAGTGTGGTACGACTTGAGCGATGTGTTTGGGGAGCCTTTCAGCGGGAAACGTCTGAAGGTGAGCAGCAACGGTGGTGCATCAATCGACTGGCCAAATGGAACAAGGCCTCTGGGCAGCCAGGTGAAGAACACTGCCAGCACAGATGACGTCGTATTCGTTGCATGTGCCTAGAGACACGGGATGAAGGAGACGTGAATTGTGGATTGTTGATTGTGGAATGATGGATGAGTCAAGCGGTGTCTTGAAACGCAGACAATTGGAGAGATGTTGGAGACGTGGACGGGAGCAGGAAGAGGCGGAAAACGAACAAGGAAGGAGCACAACCAGACATGTGAATAGCCAAGCTGACCAAGGAGACAATTGGATGGCATTGTTGCTTGCTCGCCGACCCAACGGGTGCGATTTCCTGTTGATACCGAGGTTGTCGCAGTACCAGATATCGGAGTAGTTCGCGTGGGGGTGTGGACTCCAGGTAGCTGTGTTGTCAGGATGCGCCTGCCTGTTCTGGCAAGCATCCAGAAGGCCCAGAGATACGGTCAAAGGCGCGGTGGAGGCGTAGAGGCGTGGAGGCGGTGGAGGAGGAGGAGGTCCAAGGATGGGGACCGCTTCACAAGGCTGGGAGATTGGGACGTGCTTCGCCGCACGTGTCGAGGACTTTCTTTTCCCCAAGATTTCCAACGGCATGCTGCAGCCCAACAGCGCGTCTCCACACAGCGCCATGATTTAATTATTGCTCTGCATTGAGAGTGCAGCACATGGCATTGACAAGCGCCACCCGGACTGCGCCGCCTCCCCTCACCCAAGACGGCCACCAACTCGTTGAGACGGGCCAAAGTGCATGGCGCATGTGGGCCTCTTCTGCGACACTACGTACTGTCACCCCATGATGCAGGCCAGACGAGCGCCGCAATTTGTCTTGTGTAGGGAAGAGGGGACGGGGAGACGAAGCGCCTCCCGCGGGCTTGTGCGACGGGCCAGTGGTGCCGGTGGTATTCGTCGAGAGGCGGGCAGAGTCGGTGAGAGGGTGGGAGAGAGGCTCGGATGGCGATCGGCTGCGACAGCCGTCGGCACGATCAGCTTCCCCATTTGTGCTCTTCATGCGCCGCTGCTTGCGTGTGTCGTTCGTTGATGTTGCCTCCCCCAGTGTGTTGTCGACGTGTTTGGTGCAGCAGAGCCCGCCTGTGTCTCGCCGTCTCGCCGTCTCGCCGCTCGCTGTCGTGCGACCCGACCCGGGCCCAGAGCTGGCGGCCGCGAGCTTAAGACGTTCGATATCACGTTTTTAGCCGCCGTCGCAGATCCGGCTGTTGTTGCGTGTCCCTGGGGCGGGGAGCGGGCCTGCGGAAGCTTCGCTGGCTCACGACTCGTTCTCGCTGCCTCCTGCCACGCCCGTCTCCTCCACTCGCCTGCCGCCGCGTCCAACTGCCTTCTCGTACCCACTACCTTATCATCCCTACACCCTGGTCTATCCTGGTTTCAATTTCACATGGCTGCGACATCCGGGGGAACTGGCTCCCTTTGGGCAACGCCTTCCTGCCTCACCGCACGCCAGCGCCCGTCTTCTGGCCGTCATCTGCGCCCATCACGGCACCCTCGCATGATTGGCTTCTTGGACTGGGCCCAGGGCCAAGCGAAGCCTTGGGCTCGTCCCAATGGTGGGAGACGTTTGTGCAACCGCCTTTTGGACCCAGAATTCTGGCCGCGCTGACATCTAAATGTCCTGTCTTACGCGCCTCAATGCTCGACTCGTCTCCCACTGTGCGTCATTCCAGCCCTCGTCTCCTCTTCACCTACCTCCCGACATGCGCGCCAGCCTTCGCCCCTCTTCTCAGCGCCATCGAGGAGGCTCATCGACCCGCGTGTATGAACTGCTCCCTATTACCGACGTCGATCGCGGGTGTTGAAAAACCCCCACATCCGGCGCCATGACCGCCAGGACTTTAACCAACGTCGTGAACGAGCAAACCGTCGCCCTTAACGCATTAATCTATGGCTATGCCGGCCACTCGCTTGTGACGCCGCACGCTGCCCTGCAGCAGCTGTGGTGGACTGAGGAGAGGATTAATGAAAAGGTCACTCCAGACTTCATCACATCGCGATTGCGCCCCAATGAACGCCAATGGCTGGAACGACCGGTGGGCTTTGGCGACCTCACAGACGATACATACTTGGACTGGATCCTGGAGAAGGCGAGGCGTCTGTTCCTGGTCTTGGCCGAGGTGGGTGAGGCCGATAAAATATTCACCGTCGTGGAACAGTCTTGGGACGATGACGATCTCCCGCTTCAGATGGACGATATCGAGAAGCTGGAACTCTCGAATCGCCGAAACGATGGGGTGAATGCTCGATTCTACCACACTCAGTTCACATTCTTGCTGCGGGAACTCGGCGACGGCGTTCACATCGACTACGCGCCGAACGAAGTGTTGCCGCTGGAGTACGTAATGGGGCTGCCGCCTGCAGTGACTTTGCAGCACTGGTCGCGTGTCCACCTGCCGAAGAAGCCAAACGAGGTTTACGTTCGGCGCAAGTTCCCCCTCGGTAATGCTGAGTCACCCCATGCATTCGAGGAGGACTTCATCATGGATGTCGAGAGCTCCAGAATGATTGAGCATGAGCATATTGCGCCCGTCTGGGCTTCGTACACAGCCAAAGGAACGGGTTACGTCTTGACCAATTTCGTAGGACAGCACACGCTGAAAACCTTCATCGAGCATCGCAATCCCATGCAATACCAGCGTCTTGCGAAACCTGACAGAAGATATCTCTTGCTGGGCTGGTTGCATTGCCTGGCTGATGCAATTGCGACCCTTCATCAAAGTGGCTTTTGTCACTCGTCCATCCGTCCTTCGACCATTCTCATTGACGAGCACAACAACATCGCATTCAGTGACATTGGAAGCTTGGAGACGTTTCAGAAAGACAAGAAGCCGGACCCTATGGAAGTCTACGTATACGGAGCGCCAGAAGCGCACACTACGCAGGAAGCCTTCGAACCGGAGCCTAAGGCGCCGTCTCCAGTCTTGGGCACGACGCGGAAGCCATCTATTACCAGTAAGAGCTCTTCAGGATCCTCCAACAGTAATGGCTCGCGACAAAAGCTCACAAAGGTACCCACCAATGACTTTACCGGGTTCAATTTTGGATTTAAGAGAACGAAGCCAACCCCGAAACCACGCTCGCGCATGCATGAGACCGAGAAGGCCGACATCTATTCACTGGGTTGCATCTTCTTGGACATGTTGACGTTCATGATGAAGAAGAAACCCCACGAGTACGTGAAGCATCGTTCATCGAAGCAGAAGATCAACACGGGCGGCAAGAATTCTCGAACAGACTCTTCGTTTCACGCAAACTGGGAGCGAGTCGATACCTGGATCAAGGTCCTCGAGGATGCATCGTTCGAGCATGACGACGATGCTTTCCGCGCGGTGCCCCCCATACTCTCTCTCACGCGAGCCATGATGAGTCGTGCTCCTCTCATTCGGCCAAGCGCTCTTGATGTTCGCGACAAGCTGCTCGACATCTTGTATCAAGAAACAGGCATACCGGTCGTTCATTGCGCTGCGCACCAGCATGATATCGGCGTCGCAACATCGTCCAACTCTTCCGACCGAGCGTCGACCATGACCTCGTCCCGAGCCTCCATGTCGACAATATCAACGGAAAGCTCAGATGCAGACACGATCCGCTTCTCGGCGTCGACTAGGGTATCATCGATACTAAATTCGTACACTGATCGAAGCTCGACGATGCTGACCGACATATCGGAGTTTGACGACTCTGCGTCCATCAACTCGACCAGCGCAGTGGGCACAAGCACGATGGGCAGTAGTGTGAGAAGGTCCATTCCTCCCCCGATAGCAACCAGCGGATCTCCCAGAAGAGTGCAATTCCCGCCATTCACGCCGAGCTCGCCCGTGTCACCTCGGGCGTCTCAGCCGCCGCCGTCGCCGCAATCAGCACGTTCAACGAGTCCTTCGAGCGTGACGCAGCGATACAAAGTTTCTCCATGGAACAAACCTTTCCTCCTGCTACCCTAGACCGGCCAGGCTAGTGGGGAAGCTTATTTCTTCCGTTGCCATGTCAAAGTTCTTCTAAGCTGCAATTGGCAATGCATCCGAGACGTTTTACGCGTCCGACTCCTCAACCAAGACATGTATCCTCCGTTCCAGCCACATAGCTTCTGCGAAGCGGTATCGATCCAAGCATCGGGCTCCGGGGTTCGCGATCAGGGGATGGCGCCGTGTATCCACGAGGCCGTTGGGTGAGGCCGCTTGGTGATGCGGTATTTTTTGTCGCTGGTTGAATGTGAGAGAGCACCGGGAAGCCGCAGATTTATGAGGCAATCATCCGAAGAAAGTTGAGGGCCAGAGCGGCAACATGGTTGAGTTATGCAGCCAGATTACTTCCAATTCCGATCCAAGTCTTCGCCCGCAACCCCGGCAGTCGCCGGGACAGGGTTGTGGGATGACGTTGCTGGATTCATCCGCGCAAGAGCTCATTACCCAGAAAAGCAGGTGCTTTCAATGATAGTTTGTGAACAAGGCTGCACGTGTCCTTGATGGCCGTTTCGGTGCTAGCGTTGTGCGGGGCTGGCATCCTCCTTGGCAGCTCATGACACCCCATCACAGCTTCAATCCCATCCATCGGCCCATCTGCAAGCCTTGTATGCTAGTTCTGGCTCTCTAATTACCGCCAGCGCATCGTACGTCACAACATACGCAGCAGCGTATCATCTTGGTGTTGCATCTATCCATTCTGCAGAGCCCCCTCACTTACCTGGCTGAGCAAACCTCGGATGCCATGGGCCCCTGCCCCGATCATTATCGTCATGCATGGCAATGTACCTGTTGGGCTCACAAGACCCATTGGACGAAGCTCGTGATAGCCTGTTATATGACCCACCCACCTGCCGTGTCTGGATCGGTGTCCTCGCCGTGACAGGAAAGGAGCTTAGAGAGAAGCGTCGTCGTTTGCTCCAAGCAAGAGCCTAAAAGCCGTTTCTCTGGAAGCTCGGCTTGATCTTTGACCGCAACATTTCTCCGAAGGATGTGAAGAGGGGAGATCTACTGCTGGCCAAGCCACCATGGGCCCCGCTAAGCTGACAGGTTGACCTGGTTCGCATCCAAGATCCGGTATTTCACACTTCCCCTTGCTAACCGTCATGCATGAACGGCGTTTTTGCACCACACCATCGCGCGCCCCTCGCGCCAATGCGGGCACTCTACCTCTCTTTTCGCCTTTCTTTTCCACCCAAGTACCTTGTTTGTAGTGTTCGCGCACATGTCAGTACTACTGGAAACCTGCGAATTCTAGGCAGTGTTCAACCATCTAGACGTTCACAATTAGCTTGAGCCTCGTTTTGAAACGATCGACATTGGCGTACAGCCACCAGGCTTGATGCCGCCGCTAGCTCCAGGCCAAGTAAGAACAGCATGCATGGCGTGCAGTAAGTACAGGGCCCAATTTGCGGGGGTCTATTGTACCTTAAATATTATGCTTCACGCGCACTTTCTCCAGCTGCACCTCTCGATCTCTCTTCTTAAATTCGCATTGAGGCCTTGACCGAGTCAAGATGCTTCTTTCAACGTGGGTGCTCGCGACCCTCCTGACCAGAGCCTCAGCTCTTGCCACGAGCAACAACAAATTCTTTAAGCGCCAGAATGGAACTGGCTATGAGCTTAAAACGGGGCCTCTCGATACGGACTGGACTGCGCAAGTTGGCACCGATCCCTGGCCAATGTATCCGCGTCCCCAGCTTGAGCGATCCGACTGGAAGAACCTGAATGGTGTCTGGCGTTATCAGAATATCAGCAAGGCCGAGTACGACAGTCCAACATTCAATCTTGACTCTCCCCAAGGAGTATTGGTACCCTTTTGCTTGGAAAGTGCGCTGTCGGGTGGGTTCCCTACGGCTATGTTACTGAATTAGCCTGATCATTCGATAGGTATCATGGGCTCGTGGCTTATATATAGCGCATACGAGACAACGTTTGAAATACCTGCGGATTGGTCCAAAGACAATCGCGTTCTGCTGAATTTTGGAGCCGTCGATTACAAGGCAGTGGTATACGTCAACCGAAAAAAGGTCGGAGAAGAGCATGTTGGGGGCTACTTTGAGTTCACGCACGACATCACTTCATTCTTGCAATCTGGTTCCAATGAGCTGTAAGACTGCGCGCACCTCTCGGCGACACCTCCGTTTGCTAATCAGTTCGATGCCGCAGCCATGTCTACGTCTATGACCCAACCGATATGGACCGCGTGCAGATACCACTTGGGAAGCAAAGTCTTCATAAAGATCACATCTTCTATGTGCCCTGCAGTGGCATTTGGCAAACTGTCTGGCTCGAGTCTGCACCTAAAGAATACATTACTAATTTCCACATGGACGCTGACATGGACGGCAAAGGTAAAGATCGTTTCTGACGTCCGTGTCCTTGTTAATTCGTTTAGTAAACATTACGATTGGAAGCTCCGGTAACGGTAGCTCGCCAGTTGAGGTAACAGTGTACGAGTTGGACTCGGACGAAGCAAAGGCCACGGGAAGTGGTACGACGGGCACAGCTTTCCAATTCACCGTCGACTCTCCTAAGCTTTGGTCGCCAAAAAGTCCAACACTTTACAACCTCACGATCAAGCTGGGAGACGATGAAGTGAAGAGCTATACTGGATTTAGAACCGTTTCCCAAGCTGTCGTAGACGGAATCCCTCGACCGCTCTTGAATGGTGAATTCATCTTCTGGATGGGCACGTTGGATCAAGGGTTCTGGCCAGATGGAATTTATCTAGCACCGACCTACGATGCAATGGTCTATGATCTGCAGAAGCTGCAAGATATAGGCTACAATATGCTTCGAAAACACGTAGGTTTGTTGCTGTCTTGGAAAGAAACCAGTTTATTGACAACTACCATAGATTAAAGTCGAGCCAGCCCTGTTCTATTACGCTGCAGACAAAATGGGAATCATGCTTATACAAGATATGCCGTCACTGAGAACCAGAGTTCCAAAGGCCGATGCCAAATGTGGGGAGTCTCAGCCGGTCAAGGACACGGAGAGCCAATTAGAGTTCAACCGCGAGCTCGAGGTAATGATCAAACAGCAAAGAAACTATCCGAGTATTGTTGCCTGGGTAAGGCCCCTATCAGGATTACATGAGTCTTGGCTTACTTGTCCTTGCGCAGGTGATATACAATGAGGGGTGGGGACAAGCCGATCAGCCTCCCTGGCCTGAATTCGAGCTGACCAACGTCGTCAAATCACTTGACCCGACAAGGCTGGTTGACTCCGTTACGGGATGGTTTGATCACGGTGCAGGGGATTTTCACGTAAGTATCAATAACAACAGACCTGGGTCTCTTTACTATTCGGTGATGCATCGTTGCGGTCTCTTTAGTCGCGGCGTTCATTTGACTGGACCGGATCTCTAATGAATGCTCAGGATAATCACAAGTATGCGAATCCCCAGTGCGGAACGCCTTACTATTCCACTCCCAGTACCCCATATGACGGGAAACGAATCGGTTTCCAAGGCGAATTCGGAGGTATAGGACATAATGTCTCGGTGGCAAAGTAAGTTTAGCATAGCATGACGAAAAATAAGCACTCAGTTCTAACGTTTCTGCAGCCTTTGGAAGGATCCATGGGCGATAGATCACATCAACCAGACCTACGAGATCGATGCGGATCTTGATGCATGGAACTACCGTGCTCATGTATTGCTATCCGAGCTCCTCGGCCAGGTCGAACGCTATGCGTGTTCTGGCGCAGTCTGGACACAGACCACCGATGTTGAAGGAGAGGTTAACGGCATGCTGACATATGATCGAAGGATCTTGCGCCCGAATCTGGATCAATGGAACAATGATCTGAACGCGTTGTACAAGGCGGCTGCAGCTAGGACAAATGGGACTGCGATGATGATGCCGAGGGCGGAGACGTTCGATGGCATGTAGGATACAATGACTCGTGTCTAGCCTTTGGCCTGATCCTACAGAGATATGCTATAAAAGGGCACATGAACACACATACTCTAAACGTTCGTTAATCATAATTCGAGCCCTATAAGCCCATTCGCTCCATATAAAATGCCGCCCTCACTCATCTCCCCGCCCCTTTCCCCCTACTCCTCCTTCGCCCTCCTCTCCCTCTCCCTCGCCCACCACTCACCCTCCAACATACCCATCTCAATCCCATCCCACCACCTCCCCTCATGCCACAGCGCCTCCCGCATCCTCCCCTCAAGCACAAACCCCAACCGCTCATACAACCTCGCGGCCCCCTCATTCCACCCAAAAGCCCGAATACTCACGCGATGCAACCCCGCGCGCCGAAACGCATAATCCAGCACCCACGCAATCGCCTCGCTCCCATACCCCTTCCCCTGAAACTGCGGCAGGATATCAATCGCCAACTCCGTATTGCGATGATGCATCAGCGCGGGCGGGAGCGGCTTGAGCGTCAGCTGGCCGATGGGCGTGCCTTGCGGCTGATCCGTTTTCGCGCGCGCCTCGCTCTCTGCCTCCCGTTCGGCGCCCCCCGCGCGCGCTGCGTCCGGGTGAAGGCAGATGACGCAGCCGAGTAGAGATTCCTCGGCGACTTGCTTCTGCCATTTGCGCGCGTCTTTGTCGCCGGGGAGTTTGATGTTGGAGGCGTTGCTGTTCATGTAGCCGATGCGGTCGGCGTTGATGGCGTCGAAGAGGGGGTTGTCGGTGGGGGTTTGGATGGCGCGGAAGAAGAGGCGCGGGGTGCGGAAGGGGTCTTTTTGGGGGGGCATCGTGGTGGGTTGGGGGATTGGGGGGGTGAGGGCGAGGGGTGGGTTTACTTATGTGGGTGCCCGGCCGGAGGGTGCGCCCTTGGGATGGATGTGAAGGGCGGAGGGAATGACGAGATCAACTTTTTTTCTTTACGTTGGTTTCGCGGTTTCTGCTGCTATGAAAAAGGGCGTGGCATGAGGATGAATAGGCAGTTGTGAAGTTTTTGATGGTCTTGATGAAGAAAACCTCGTGGATTGAATTTGTTAGCGGTCTGGGAGAGATTCTACATTCACATTTGAGCATCCATATCAAGACAAAACACGACATCCCTAAGTCACTAGCACTATTGCACTAAAGAATCTGCGGTTGCATAAACATCCAAAATTCGACGACTCCACTTTGTGCGCAAACCAAGTGGTGACGCTTACATCACGTGCCATCGCCAAGCGCGGTTGATCCCGTTTCAACCCAACCCCGACGAAACGAAACCTCTTCCCCGCGCCACCGTCGAAACGGCATGCTTTCGCCGCGATGATTAGAAATCTGGCAATTGGCATCACTCTGGAAAAGCCTGATATCCCTCGATGACGCACCTTGAGACCGGACAAACCCTTGCGCCCAGACCCCGCACATGCAACCCATCTGCGCCAGGCCTTTGAGCAATGCTTACCGCGAACAACGAGTATGGTTTTACAATTGGCACCAGCGCGTTTCCCAAGGGCTCGTAGGTAGAAAGACCGACAATAAGCTCTGGTCTGGTGACGAATTTACGAGTGGTCGACTTGCTAGTGGCATTGCAGGTGTAGTTGTAGATTTCGGAACTTGGAAAGCGCCACTAAGTATCATGTACCGGAGTTGGCGTATTTTGCGCAGGAGGTGATGCTGTCCGGCATGCAAGTCCGGGTAGGCACCGGAGTCCTGGAAACGTTGATATTGCCGCGCCCCCAGATTTCAATTGTTTGGAATTCTTTCGATGTTTGGCAGGAAAAAGTTTTGAATTTTTGCAGTCCTTCCAGGTTTCGTGCACGCTTTTGCCCAGACACAGCTTGCTTTCAGTCGCAATGGACTCTTGTCTACCTTTCATGCTTCTAGGATTCTCGTTTCCTCTAACCCTTCAATCGAAAGTCTCTGACTGCTTTCCCTCCGAACCTATACCGGAACAGCGACGAACATCCGGTTTATCTGGACCACGGCCCGAATTTGTTGACACGCAACCTTCCCCAAGATACCCCCAGACTTTGAGCTACCGACGGTTCAACCAAGACAGAAGGCTAGGTCCTCCACCTTATCCAGGCATTAATCCCAGATCTGCGCCAATCCTCCGCCGTCCGCGGTCAGGAAGGTTCAAAAGAGTGAAAAATGGGACGGTGATTCGTGAACTTCCTGCCATTCATGAAAGCGGGTTTGGCGCAGAATTGGATGACAAAGCACCAAGAAGACAAAGTAATCCAGAGAGAAGTCCTGGGTTGATGATTGAATTGGACGAGTTTGATGAATTTGACGAATTTGACGAAGAAATGAGAAGGAGCTATGATGCAACCTCTGCGCGATCTTCGTTCACCTTACCGTCCATCCGGGTTTCCATGGATCGTCTGTCATCAACTTCGACCCTTGTGTCAAACACGTCTCCACCTCCTCAACTTTCTGAGCAAAAAATGAGCTCAGTCATAAATTCTCCCTTGCTCAAGATGATCGAAGAGGATGTGAAAAATCGATCACTCGAGCTGCGAGATATTAAAATGTCTCTCAAGCCCTTGCTAGAAGACCACAAGGGCGTTGTGGTAGAAACAGCGCGGACTGTATCGATTCAGAAATTTCCTGGCCGAGTGACCTATTGCCGGTCTCCTTCTACCACCGAATCGACGCAGCACGACTCTCAAATACCTACCACGCCGGATTCTGCCGGCTCGATTCGATCCCCAAAAAAGTCATCATTTTGTAGCGAATCCCCGCGAAGCACCCAGTCCTTTGACGTCATTGAGAAGGAACGTGCTCTAGAACCATATTCTTCATGGACAGATCGCTTAGAGCTATCCTCGCTCCCTCCCCCTGCACACCCAGTAGTAGATCGCCGAGCACTGATTCACTCGATATCAGAAATAGCACCGCCATCACTATTCAGTCGCAGGCAACACCAGTCACAGGCACCGCTAGGAAGAGGCAAAGGTCGAATTCGAGTTTGTGTAATATCACAGCCACGCACAGATGCATCCAATTCCGAACAAACTGTGGAGTTCATCGATTCTAAAATACATACAAGTCCAGCGAAGGAAATGACTGAAGAAAAGGATACTATCGTACAACATGCCGAGCCAACACAAACCATCGTCATCACACCTCGACCCAGAAAACCAGAACGCGCATTTTCCATTGAACAGCGTGCAGTCAGACATTGGAGCATGACTGGCAATGGTAGTTGGGCTAGGCGCGGTGGAACTCATGGCCAGGTGCCGCATCTAATTGCCAATGTCAAGGCTTTGAGGGTTTGATAAAAAAAACAGGTGGCAGGTAACGAAATAGCTAGGTATACAGGATAAAAGAGCATTTGGGAGAACCGAGCCTCTGGTCCTGCGGAGTCGCAATAAAATGTCGTTTTCTTTGGCTTCATATATGTTCCGTAGCCAGCTCTTCCTCCCGTCTTTTTATGCCCAGCCTAAGCAGATGGTCGCTTTGCACGGTCGGCAGCATACTTGATGCGTTTTTTTGTTGACCTATTCCTGGATGTCGTTTTGGTGGTTGTAGCCGTATATGACGAAGTTATCTTCTATTACCAGTGTATCGAGGTATTTCGAGATATACTCATCTGATCCCATTGCTTTGTGCTTGCGAGGAACGGCGACTCCGTCAGTGTTGACGCTAGGGGCGGTGGCGTTGTAGATGACCCGCCTTGCGGGGGGTGCTTCTTGTGGGAAAGACGGGTCTTGAATCTTTTCGACGAACCCAACGATGTGCTTCGACTTTCGGATGAAGTATCGGAAAAACAGGTTCCAGAAGCATCAGGGACGGTAGCGACTCTCTGGTATCTGGACGAAGTAGCCGTTGAATTGTCGCTTACCCCGTATACATTCCTCCCACATCCAGTTGTAAAAGACGACGGGAGGTTGATATTCCCGGCTGTAGTAGTCGGGAGGCTCGAAGTTGGTTGGCATTGTAATGAGGTCTTGGGTTGGGAGAGGTCTTTGAAGCGGTGAGGTCGTTGAAAGCGCTGAAGGTGGAAGCTGTCTCTGTGGATCTTTGTGCTAAGAAAATTCAGTGGGCGTGGGCTCACTTTAAAGCACTTGAGTAAAAACTCGAGACAACTTTATTTTTCCTGTCAGGCACGTTTTGGCACGGTACAAATGGCACAACCGTGGTAATGTTGGAATCAGCACCACGAAAACTAACCAAATCTCCTTGCAGATCCGTTTAAAATATTTCTCACATCCAAAATTCAACCAAAACGTCAAACACCACTGGACAGATACCCCCTATCAACAAATGTAGCATTCGCCCACCCCGTCCCCAGAATCGTCCCAATCCTCACCGGCGCAGCCAACTTGCTACCAAACGACGCCCGCTTCCCGCTAGCTCCTGGCCCGGAATTCTCAAATTCTCCAAACAAGACGTGATCTATATTCTCTTCGCCCGTGTTCCAAACGCGCCACCCAGCAGCATTAACGACCAACGACAGCGTCGTCCTCTGGAACACGACCCTGGCGTAGCTGCGCCACGGACGGCCAAGGTAGAAGGTGCCCGCCGAGACATTGTTGCCGTCGGCCGCGGCAACGGTCGAGTTGTTGATGACGAAGTAGCTCTGGTCGGATGCAGAGTCGCGGCCGTTGGCCGTGATGTAGCTGGACGAGCTGAGAAGGAGCGATGAAGGTTTGGGGGAGAGCTTACCCTAGATTGGCAGAGAGCACGCGGATATCAACGCGGTCGAACCATGTGCTTGCATGCTGGCCGAAGATGAAGTCGGTCACGCCTACGATGAGAGAATTGGCGAAGACGTGCGATCCCTTGTTCGTGAGAATCGTGTCCTGGTAGCCTTTGAATTGGCACGCGTAGTAGCCTTGATTCGTGGCTTGCGCCGACAGGGCCAAGGCTTGCGAGCCTTTGCCGTATGTGTTAACGAGGTTGATGTTGTACATTTTGAAATTGGTGCTCCATGCTCGTACAGTAGCTGTCTTGTCGTTTCCGCCATCCACGGTCTTTTGGCTGAAGTTGTGCGTGATGGTCACCTGATTCCTTTCGTAGGATGATGTGTCCTGTGTGTAGCCGTAGATGGTGAGGGGAGACTTCAGTGCTGGGATGTAGACTTGTTCATTGTATGTCCCTGGGAAGATGAAGATAGCCTGGGCTGTGCTATTCTTGACGTCCAATGCATTGACGGCGTCCTGGATCTTGGTAAATCCGGGTGTGCCTTTGCCTACCGAGGTGCGCACGACTAACGCATTGTTCGGTGGTACTCGTCTGTCGGCGGCCAAGGATATGGAGACAAAGAGAAACATGCACAGGAATCGAAGCATTGCGACAATCAAGTCTCGCTAATGAGCCTTGATCTTCGAGTGTTGATGCGCTTGTAAGTGTACGAGAAAGATAAGGATGCTAACACGTGCGCTGGAAATCTCGCTGTTCAGGGAGTACGGACAGTAGGTAGAGAAAGCCAAGCGATGCTATCGTTCGCATTTACCCGCCAATATATGAGCATAGGTAAGGGATGTTCGGACGCACTACACCCACCTCATATGGGCTGACAATAAATTAGATGAATTAGGTGGGCGCGACACGTTGGTGAGCAGCGTGAATGTAATTCCATCACCTCCACCTCCATAGACACGTCATCTTTTGTCCATCACTGGAGCTGTCTGTTGGCGGTGTCTTGAAGCTGCTATTGTGACATCGCGAGACCTTGGTATAGCCAGAAGAAGTCTTGCCAGCTGAAAAGGCCAACTTGAAGGCTCCGCGGGCATCGTTAACGGTACACTACTTCGTCGGTACTAAGAGTCGTCCATGACACTTCCCGTTGAGGCTCTCTTGTTTGGTACGCTTGCAAAGTCTCCCAACTCATATACAGGACCCAGCTCTTCCCATTCATGGTGTAGCCAGAGGGTCTCGGGCCCGAGGGTCTATGGCAAGTTAGTCTGGACATCTGATTCTGCTCTGCCTCGCTGCTTACCACAAACGTTCCACAGTTTGCTGCGGCCGCTCCCTGCCTTCTCCCCATTCTAGGTCAACCAAGCGATGACAAAGTATTGATTAGTACTGGCTTTCACAGGGATCTTGGGTGCCGACATCGTCGGCACAGCCATCCGCCTATCGCAGTAACAGCATATCTAAGACACTGGACACTGTGGAGCAGCAATCCTCTGAACCGTCTAGTAGGTAACATGTCGCGCGGGAGGGTCGTGGGAAAAAGACGAGATGAATGAGCAACGTAATAATCTAATCGAAGTGAGAGTCCAGCTTGGCCGGTGCGAAACCGAGGCGAGCTGCGCGGTTGGTCGCAGTAGCCTAGTACCGGATTTAGCGCGATGCGGTATGTGACATCGATACATCCAACCTCTCTTCTACCTCTCCCATTCCCCTCGAACTCTCAAAACTAACGAGTAACTCCAGAGAAGTACATACGAGACAATGTGGGGACATGTCCAAACTTCAAGTCTCCGGTGTGGCTAGCCCATTAAGTCGACGGCTCAGAAGCTAACGGCGCTGGGGTGAGATGGGAGCAAACAAAGAGTTTCCATGATAATAGAGCTTGAAGAAAGCCATCATCTTGATTAGTTCTTTGTTGCGCTACTTATGAAATTGAACAAAAAAAGTCTCAAAGCTGTCTCCTCGGTAGCCGTTCCTTCCTCTTCTCTCTATGGCAGCCGCGACCCGGCTAGGCAACACATCACTTTCCGCCTCTCCGTCATTTCCATTCCACTTCTTTTCTTCAACCCCCACTTTACAGTCCAGATCCCTCCTCGCAAAGTCTTCAATACATTGCCGCTGCTCGCAATGGAAGAGCGAAATCCTGACATGCCGGAGTTCCGGCTGGGTAGGTTCGCCCCGCGAGGGCCGTCAAAGCTGGCTAACTATAGTGCAGAGCATTCCACGTCCGATAGGGCAGGATGTCAACAGGCAGCCTGCAAAAGGTTCGGAATCAAGATTCCAAAAGGCGAGTTGCGCATTGGCACCTACGTGCAGAACTTCCAATCAGAAGAGTGGATGACGATCTGGAGGCACTGGTGAGAATTTCGCCTGATATTTGCAAGAAGTGCATCTGACAGACAGACAGGCGCTGTGCAACACCTCATCAGATCAAGCGTCTCAAGGAGTTGACGGGTGACAAGCCAGAGGATACACCTGGATTCGCCGGCATCAGCCCCGAGAGCCAGGAGCACGTCAGACAGGCATTCGAAGACGGGAAAGTCAAGGACAAAGATATCAGCGATATCCGCACAGATCTGGCCAAATCCTCTTATGGTGGCCTGGGCGGAGCAGCAGAGATTCGAAATGCTGTTGGATACATAGTTGAGGTTGCGTCCCAGGGCAGGGGTGGCTGTCGAGGTGCAGACTGCAAGAAGAATGGCGTCAAGATTGCAAAAGGAGAGCTGCGCCTGGGTATCGCAACGAATTGGGACGAAGACCATGTCACCTGGGTCTGGAAGCACTGGTATGTCAGCTGTGGGGTATATCATGAATTCGAATACTGACATGCACAGGAAATGCGTTAGCCCATTCGATCTCTCGAATGCGAAGGAAATCGCTGAAGACGAAGAGGTTTTGACTGGCCTTGATCTTTTGCCTGAGGAGTATAGCGCCTGTGTTCTGAACTCGCTAGAGCAAGGACAGGCGATCGAACCTCCAGTGATAGAAGCACCACCGAAGCCGAAAAATTCCAAGACGCGTCGTAGGCCCAAGAAGGACAAGAACACCGACACTAAAACCACGGAAGAGACCTTCAACGATGATGACGGCGTTGCTGACGTGGCCAAGACCCTGGCCAGGAAGCGCAAGAAGCGCACCGTAGAAGAGGTTACTACCACAGACGATGATGAAAAGCCCGGTCCCGAGAGGAAGAAGCGCCGCGCCAGCAAAGCTGCCCCAAAGCCGGTACAAGGAGTTGACGCATTGTCCGAAGCGCCCAAGACTACCAACAAAGCCAAAGTGGAGGAAGTAGACCCAGCAACTGCTAGGATCCTAGCGATGACCAATCAGCTTCGCGCCGACGCCGCTCGCTCTCCTCCCAAGCGTGGATCACAGTCTTGATGGCAAGTGCATAAACTGCGTGTTATCGTAGTTCCTTGAAAGGCATTACCATTTAAAAGTCTACCGGAAGGGAGCGTCAGCTTTCCGTTCAAACTCGCTCAATATCTTATTTGCGTGTTCGCGAGTCAAATCCGAGGACAAAACGCCACGGTAACTGGTTTTCAGTATGACAATGTCCTTCTCGGTGGCATCTTCGAGATGCTCGTACCGCGAGTTTCATGAGCTTTAGTCGTCTACTAGTCATGTGTATGTAGATGAAGACTAGGGTTATGCAACAAAATAAACGGGATTTTCGTTCTTCTCTGATACAACCGCACTAAATATCTTTCCAGCATTATTACGTATGCCTCAAACTTGATATCTCGCGATTGAGAGTCGAATCGAAGTGGTGATGAAAGAAATATTGAACCAATAGGAAATGACCTCATCTGGTCTGTGCGCTTCGTCCGCCATGATGGACAAGCTGTCCTTCGCGAACCCCCGCCGCATCTCTCCCACAACCGCAACCATGTCCAACAAGAAGATAATATCTATCACATCGACCTCGCATTGCGACAAAGTGCTCTCGCAAGCTACCTACACCATCATCGACTTCTACGCCGACTGGTGTACGTTTCCCCATACTCGCTATCATTCAAAGGTCTGAGTAGCTTACGAACTCGCAGGCGGTCCCTGCAAGACCATTTCACCGGTATTCAACTCGCTAGCCGACAAGGAGAGTAAGCCAGGGCGGATACAGTTCGCAAAGGTGGACGTGGACGCTGTTCAGGATGTTGCCCGCAAGTACAGCGTATCTGCGTAGGTTGACCCGCTCGCGTTTCCTTTCCCTGGACACGTGCTGACTTGACTTACAGTATGCCTACATTTCTGGTGATCAAGTCGAATTCCGTCATCGAAACGATCCGAGGCGCAAACCCCTCTGCTCTCACCGCAGCCGTACGCAAAGCCGTCAACGACGCCGCTAGAGGCCCCGGCGGATCCGGCACCGCGTTCCAGTCGAAGGGATATACATTAGGCTCGTCATCGCAACCGAGCCAGTCGGTCAACGATGGTGGCTTTGCGGGCCTGCAGAGAATGATGACAGGAAACGGTGGCCTGGGCGATATCCTCGTCCGCTTCTTTGCACTGTACTTCATCAGCCTGTTCACGTTCGACTCGTACAGGGCAGCTGAGGAAAGCCCATTCAACGTGCGAGGGAGGCGATGAGGAGAAAGGCGTATCATTGGACTGGGAGCATTGGGTTTGGCGTTTGAGAGTTCCAGGACACCTACAGGCTGACGGCGATTCCCATGATTATAACTCAGTGGCGCCATTTGTACCTGCTCTTCGGTAAATCTCACCGATATTAGATCGCTCCAATGAACAAGCGCACGATCTTTCGAGGTAAATCACTATTGTACGAACAAATTCTCTCGTCACAATCGTTTGAATCGACCACGTTCTACATTACTCCCATGCCGTGGAAAGCCAAGATGGCTATACTAGGCCGATGTGCAGGGTATTGGCACTACTAAACAGCACTCACAGTTCTCCTCCTGGTGTCATTATCGAAGGAAGAGCATCAGGCTGCTCTTCTTCTCTTACTCTTCCCCGAAGAAAGCCACCTTCACTCTATCTCTGTCCTTTCCGTCAACGAGGGGATATTCCAAGTTGAACCTTTCCATCTTCAGTTTAGCAGCCTCCAACTGTTCTGGCCTGAAATTCTTCTTCTGCGTCACTCCGAAAAAGCGCTTCTCCACCACCCTCCGAACGTTTCCTTCCCAATCGAAGCCTGGGTCCAAAACACCCTGCATCATGAAATTGAAAAGTCGAAACCAAACCTCCTCAGGGTCGAATTCGGCTTCCTGAATTGCCTTTGAAGCATGCTGCCAGAAAGAAATCCATGCAAGCTTGAAATTGAGCTTTGATATTTCCTCCCTCAATCGCTTTGGTTAATAGGTCGGGTCCAAGAGATTGTAGTCTATCGTTTCAAGCATCAGCTTGTATGACGCGCGGTAATGCTTGATGCCTGGTCGTTCGAATATGAAGAAGGTATCGGCAACCATCATGGCGACGAACCCGAAGAAAACGAGTACGGCTTCGATTGCCGTCTGCTTGTTCTTGCTCATCGGTGGTCCATTTGGATAGGTAATTGGAAGGCCCTCGTGCATTCGTTCGCCTTCTCCCCTTGCCCTTGCGAAGATGTTCTGCAGCTTCAGCAAATCCCTTTGCAGCAGTCGAACCCGCTGGAACTCCGGAGCGCCCTTCATGGTATATGGGAAGGTGAGGTACTCCTCCAGCGCGTCGCGCAGACCGAAAACCGTCTTTCCGCTCGGCAAAGCCATCTCCATCTCGGATCCCCTCTTTTGTTGGAGCAGCGAAGGCTGCAGCTCGCACAGCTCGACCCACTTCTTGCTCTTCTCATCCTCCTCTTTCGGCAGATACAAGGAGGCAGCTTGAATGATGAAGTACTTTCCTTGAATTAGGGTCTTGTCGCCATCACGCGTGGTTAACTTCTCCGTCGACCATGGCTGCGTGATGGACAGCCACTTGCCTTAGTTCTCTTCCACGTACTTTCGGGCGGCTTCGATATCGAATTCCTGAAGCACGGCAATTACGCCCGGAGAAAAGTGGTCGTTGAGGGAGAGTTGACGGAGCCAGGCAGCGCGTGTGCGTGCGCGACTTCCTCCAAAAACGTCAAGAAGCGGTCCGAGGGGCGGGGGCTGTGGTTTGCGAAGCCGATTGTATGGTGTGAGGGGCAGTCGGGCGAGAAGGTTGCGCGACAGAGGAGCACGGTGTGGATGTCGATGAGCAGACGATAGAAGTACCCAAGGATGTAGTGAAGGTCTTGTTGGGAGTCGAGGAAGTGGCGAAAGGCGTCTGCAAACGGGGGGTGACCGTTCATGAACATCTCTGCGGTGCTGTTCGAGGACTGGGCACGAGTTAGTCTGACAAGGCCTTTTCTGTGTTGCTTGAAGTCGCAATTGTGATGATGCGAGAGTTGGTGAAGCTTGAGGGCCTGTGAAACGGTCAGTATCGTCTGGCTTTGCTGATAGTGCCCGTGGGGCCACGATTGAGTCGTGTGAGAGTTGGTGGTGTAGCAGGTGGAAGTATTTGGGTTTTGAAAATTTTTGAGTGGGAAAAGTGCGAGGTCGGCAGATCGGCATATTACATTGTGAAGGATGGGATGGTCGGCCTCGAGGTGAAGGGGTGAAGGGTGTCTAGCGTTGAAAGGATGGTAAACAAAGCGCCCCAGGTGAAACATGTTGGTGAAAGAACCCGCCAAAGCATATAGTCCTAGTGTCATATCTTATAACGTTAGTTCTTAGGGGCCTTATATACTTATAGAGTGTATTTTCTATATCTAACGTCCATCCAACCGTAACGGAACAACCGCCGTAACGAAAAAAAAAGAGTACTTTGGCTTGAATGTCGAATAGTGCCAGCACGCCCCTTGTGATTCATATGTTCATCGCTAAATTTGGGCAATCTCTTATCCTTAAATGCGCCTCCACCTAAAAATTACGCTGATGTTGATGCCTTTCCGCCAAAGTTACGATGGTTCATCTGCAAAGCCTAAACAAGTGCTACTCTCTGCAGAGCCACCACGACGCATATACTGATGATAAAAGTCATCGAGCGCTTGCGCATGCGCGTTAGACTTAGATAATATCGCAAAAGAGTAACATTTAGCCGCATGGCCGCGAGTGGTGATTGTTTTGTGGGGGTCCCAATCCCTGTCAGTACTTCTAAGGAGCAGCGTCCAATGAGGGCATAGACTGATCTCTGCCGAGGTAACCTAGGCAACTTGCGATGTTAACTTACATCGTATTTCAGCTTAGGTAATGGTAAATATACGCTATGCGGTATCTTCGCTAGCGCAGAACAGGCTGAACAGCCCACGTCAACACTGCAGCATCCAGCACGTCCAGCCGCAGCAGCCTTCTCAGCCTCGCCGCACTCAAGATGAACGGCAACATCTTTTACATGTACAGAGCGACCTCGCCGCCTTCCAAGCCTGCGTCGGAGCGTCTACAGAGCCATATCCGCCGCAGACCCGACAGCGCGCTGCATCATGGACGGCCTTTCGGGAGCGGCAAGCGTGATAGCCGTCGTCGACATATCCGCCAAAGTCGTGTCGCTCTGCTACAAGTACTCGGTCGAGGTCAAGCGTGCAAAGGACGATATCGAGCGCCTCCGCCGAAAGGTGAACGACACTAAGAATGTCCTCGAAAAACTTCAACAGCTTTTAGATAAGCAGGGCAAGTCGCACCTCCCTACTATAAACACATTGCTGGACCCGCTCCAGAGATGTTCGCAGGAGCTAAAAGAGCTTGAGGCTACTCTCCAAGCTAAACTTGAGCCCAGTGGGCGCCGTAAAGCAATGCAGCGAGTCGGTCTCCGAGCCTTGAAATGGCCATTGACGAGCAAGGAGGTGGAGAAGACGGTTTATAACCTCGAGAAGTACGGGCACACATTTAGCCTTGCCCTCCAAATCGATCAAACGTAAGCCTCCACACTTAGACCTACCGTCCACATGCACAGCGGCTCACCGATCCTACAGAGTCCTGGCGGTTGATATAAGCCGGCAGCTAGACCTGACCAAACTGCCTATCGCAACAGGCGCTTCCTTCAATTCGCACGCCGACGAGCACAACGCACGGTGTTTGCCGAACACCCGCACCGATCTATTGAAAAATATTGCAGATTGGGCGAATAGTAAGGATGGTAAACCCATATTCTGGTTGTGTGGTATGGCTGGCACAGGAAAGTCCACAATCGCGCGGACTGCTGCCCAATCTTTCACCAAAAACAGTCAGCTTGGGGCGAGCTTCTTCTTCAAGAAGGGCGAGGGCGAGCGCGGCAACGCCTCCCGCTTCTTTAGCACCATCGCTACTGACCTGGTTGCCCGCGAGCCGGGCATGCTCCCTGGTATCAGGGAAGCTCTGGACGAAGACTCGGCCTTATCACAGAAGGCATTAAAGGATCAATTCGAGAAACTCATACTCCGTCCGCTCTCGGGGATACAACAAACACATTCAACTACTACTGCACGCGTAATTGTCATAGATGCGTTAGATGAATGTGAGAGGGAAAAAGATGTCCGAGTCATACTCGATCTTCTCACCCAGGCTAAGGATATGCGGTCGGTATCATTGCGAGTCTTGGTAACGAGCAGGCCAGAGCTCCACATTCGTCTTGGCTTTCAAGAGATGCCGAACGGAACGTACCAAGACCTTTTCCTCCATGAGGTAGCGAAGAACACTATTGAACACGACATACGTCTCTTCTATGAGCACGAGCTTAGTATGATACGCCGCGCGCGCATGCTATCTCCCGACTGGCCGACAGCAGACCAGATCCGGGCACTAGTCGAGCTAGCCGTGCCTCTATTCATCTTTGCTGCCACCGTGTGCCGATACATTAGCACAAAAGGAGGCCACCCCGAAGGATATCTAAGCAAGGTACTAGCGTACCAAAAGTCGACCTTTTCACAACTTGATCGGACATATCTTCCTATTCTAGAGCAGCTGCTTGTTGAACAGGAGGAAGACGAGAAGGAAGCGTGGCTCCAGGCGTTTCGGAAACTCGTAGGTAGCATTGTTGTTCTAGAGAGCCCGCTCTCTACTGTTTCGCTTGCACGCCTCCTACAAGTCCCACAGAAAGAGATAGAATGTCGACTAGACGCGTTGCATTCTGTCCTTAGTGTTCCTAACAGTCAAGACACTCCTGTTAGGCTACTCCACTTGTCTTTCCGCGACTTCCTTATTGATCGCCAGAGACAGGGTAAGAGCCAGTTCTGGATAGACGCGAGCGATACCCAAAACAGTCTCACATCTTTCTGTCTAGAGCTCATGTCTGGGCCAGATGGCCTACATCAAGATATATGTAACCTATCAAGACCCGGAACTATGAGGAGTGAGATCGACGAAGGCACAATCACCAGCCATTTGTCACCGGAGCTACAGTATGCGTGTCGTTACTGGGTCAGTCATCTCGAGCAAAGTCAGCA